>PVIA01010754.1:0-49619 GCA_004024845.1 Tonatia bakeri
TTTCAGGCTGTCAATGACATTTAGGAAAATACAACTGGGCAGCTGATGACAACTGGGAAAATGGTGTAAGGTCCACAGGTGCCTACCTTGAAGGGGGCTGTGGCATCATTGTCCTACGTGCAATGTTCCTTGTATTTTCTTCAAAAAATGTCTCTATTTTTCATATTACATGGGTAAGACACCTTCTGGACAGACCTCATACAGGCATCCATTTTCAACTTCAAATGTGAAAATTCCTCAATTTGACATAGATTTTCAAAGTAAGCAATAATCCATATTTTATAGAATATTTGGAAAGAAGTACATGTTGGAGAGGGCAAAACAGAAAAAGAAGATAAGCAACTATGCTTAGAATTTATATAGAATACTAGAAAACATTATTTAAAATGGTTCATTATTACTCACAATTGGTCATTTTTATCCTGTTGTGTATTTATTGCAGTGGAGATTTCCACGAGATAAAATAAAGGCAGAAATAACTTTTGATTTAAAGGCAGGGCAGACACACTCCTTAAAGGTGCTCTTGGAAGAATGCGCATTTGAACAGGCAGAGAGTGAATGATTGACACTCTGTATAAGGGCTTTGAAAGTCAAGACATTGGTGTCATTTGTTAGAAACCCTATTATAGCAACTGACAGCCATACCCAGCAGATGCACCATAGAGATGTTGTGCCAATTTCTCTCCTAAAAAAACATTAAAAAATTGTGAATTTTAATATGGAATATTTGGCAGCAGAAACTAGTAGTGCTATTTCTTGTTGACAAGGTGAGAACTAAGCATCATGCACAAAATTCTAAAAGGTATAAAGGTTACAAGTGATGAAAATCATATCAAAGAGTTACAAGAGCTCCACTAAGCCAGGTGATTTGAGAAGTGGGAAGAATAACAATTTAAAAGTACAGACTTCTTTTATGTATAAAAACATCATTTTGAGGGACAAACCTTGAAATCAGCATTTAAAATTTACATTAAAATAGTAGATAACACAAAACATTTTATCACACAAATTATGGGTGTCTAAGGAATGGATGCATTATACAATCCCAATTCACTGCTGAAACAGAGATTTGCTTAATATTCAAACTCAAGATGGTAGCAGCCAAGAAATAGTGTTTAATCTCTCTCCTACTTGCTGAAGTAAAAAAAAAAAAAAAAAAAGACCATGAAGAAAAGATGAGAGAGACTACACTGAAATTTTGTGAAGAATTGAGCAGCCACACTGATCACCTTTTATCACCTCTTCCATTTCCAGAACTTGTACTTTATACTTATGTAATTTGCATAGCTTTGAAAGTGATGGGTTTCAGAAAACGGTACATAAATGCTGCTGACTGCTTATCTTTCCATTAAAGTGAAAGTGTGGGTGTGCAGACAGGAGCAGAAGAAGATGAATGAAAAGAGGGCAGTGCTTTTCAGCCTGTACTGGGCAAACTATAAAGGTAAGCCTGTTAGAATACATACTGTCATCCTCTTCCTTGCTCCATCTGCGCTAACTTAGGATGTCAAGAACAGCATTTGAAACTGAAGGGGTTCTGAACAGGTGTCCTCCCTAAGATGTGCCACTTTTGTATGTCACTTATCTCGAGCTGAAGGAAACCATACAGGCTCATGGGAAACTTCTACCTCTCTCTTAAACAACTTAAGTTTGGAGTCTTGCCCTTAATAAGAGTCATCACCAGAGATAACATTTTATGATCTATCTATAGGGCAGGGCAAATTATTAATCAATGAACATTTGCTTTTCTTATTGTCCTGCAAATAATGATCCTCACTTATAAAGTCCCAATGTGCTTTACCTCACCCTTGACTGAGAATGCCATGTACACCAGTTTTAACTTTGTCTCTGAACCTCTCATGTATGTGGGGTTCTCATTATCAATTTGTAACTAAATTTGGTTATTTTCTGTTGTTCATCTGTCTTATGTTGATTTGATTATGCACCACTGGAAGGACATAGAAGAGTATAGGAAAAATTCTTCCTTCCCCACAGCACACTACAGATGTTCAATAAATATTTGTTGAATGAATAAGTTAGTTTAGTACTTTGTTTTAAAAGAAATTGTATTACTGCCCCTTGTGGCTTAATCCAGTGATACTTCTGTGACATTAGTTGGAAACTGAGTCACGTTGTAAATGGGTGAGTTCTGGGACACACTGGAATAACTAACCTGTGAGACCTTGCCCACTAATTTTTCTTTTCCTCTAAAAGTAGTTTTCCACACCCCACCCTTTGGTTTATATAGGGGAACATAGCATCTGATTTAATATCAATTTCCTTTAGCTAATATCAATGCATGGAATGACTGTCTGGAAAAGGTCAGCCATTTTCATTTCATAAGACTACTAGAATGTTAAAAGGTAAAAATTAATTCTTGCCCATCTGATAGCAGCAATTTAAATTGATACTTGGATATTGAGAGGAAGGAGTTTCCTAAGCTGGAAAGCCAGCCTCTGATCTAATTACAAAGCTTTTTAAATGTCTCATTGTGGTTTTCACCTAATGGCTTATTGAAGCCATTATGCTCAGTATAAGAATCCTTAGACACTGGCACCCTGAATGCAAACCTAGAAGGCATGTATCCTATTGATTAACTAATGAATTAATTAATCCAAAGAGCTTGCCTATGTACCTTACCAAAGATCTATGTATTTTGGGCTCAGGGAGTGGGGGGATAATTGAGAGAGGAGACAGACTATAAACGTATGAAAATATAAGTATAAAAATTCAACTTTTTTTTCTGCAAAGCCTAACCTGCAGAGACAGTAACATAACATCTTTGCTGCAAAAGTGTTAGAGGTGATTTTGAGAACTTTATTACTAGTCCTTGTGCTCCTCCCATCTGCATGTAACTTCTTGATTAGGGAATTAGCTTACAATACCCCTAATTAATGCTAATTTATGCTCGTTTAGTGACCATAAAAATGTGTCACCAAATTTTAATTGCATAGGGAGGGTAGATAGATGGAGGTACTAAAGAATTAGTGTGTCATTTACTAAAGAGACCTTTAGGAACAATGAAGACCATCTGCCCTGTCAATCTTCATACCCTGGAGACAACGCTACACCTTACGATCCAATGATAAATAAAATCGTCTGCCGTGGCAATGAGGGTAAATGTTGCCCTTCTTCATTATTTGTGTCAAACCAGGATAGGTGGAACTTTTAGAGAGACAGCTTGTTGCAAATGCTGACTGTTCATTTTAAAATTAAGTTTTACGGGTAGCAAAGCATTTTTATAGAACAAAGGTGACATCTATTATCCACTTAGGTCTCAAGAGTACATTTTTCATAGGTTGTTAATTAAATAGTTCAGAAGGCAGTTTTTGAAATGTATCAGGTGAATTCTGTATTTATGTATGCCCCAGATTCCCAATATTCATGTACTTAAATGAGAATTCCATGTCAGTAGGTTTTGCAGACTGCAGCAATGCTATTTCCAGGTACCTCCTAAACTTTTCTTTATGTTTAATACTTTTGGCTTCACCAGCAACTGACTTCAACACATAACAAAGCACACCTGCTGTTCCAAACTTCAAGGAGTTTCAGCAGGCAATAGAAAGCTTGTTTTATGCCTTGTGCCTAGTAAAGAGCCTGGCATGTGGCACAGGCTCACTAAATATTTGCTGAGTAAGTGCATGAGTGGATGGATGGATGATTTCAACCATCTGCTAATATGGTCTCTGTTCTCCCTAATAATTCCTGACAATCTGACAGTTCTTTCTTCCAGGCTCTTCTAAAAGTAGGAAGAAAAATCAATGAATATGTTCAAAGTAATGATAACTGCACCCAAGACTGTCACAAATTCTTATTAGGTTATACCAGGTTAATAATATAATTGCTGATGTCTTTGGTACTCTATCCTCAAACCTTTTTTTTTTTTTAATTGGAAGGATTCAAGATGATTCAAAAGCTTTTCTGGCTTTAGTTATTCACAGGGAGTCAGTAATCTCTCCACTCATAATCTCACAGCCTGTATTTCCAGGGACAACTGTTTCTGAAGCACTCTTTTCTGTGCCTCCCTGATACAGCCACTACACACAAAGAGTGGACTCAGAGCCCTGGGATATGACAATGCTCCTTTCTGCAGTAGCAGCAAGAGTTGATCTTTCTGTCCCCATCCAGGATGACCACAGCCATCATATGCAAGCCTGTGAGTCTCCAGATTTGGGGATGTAGCCCTGAGAGGTAGAACTGTCTTTCTGATGAGTGAGGAAGCATTAATCTAAGCTAGTGCTTGCTTGTATTGAAGTCTAGTGACAGTCTCACAGTAACTGGTCAGGGAAGAGGTTTTTCAGATGGTCACAACCAGGCAAGGAGTCCCAGAGAAAGGGAAAGAGCCCGGGCAGCAAGGATATTACATTTTCCTGTTGGGGAGATCTGCAAAGAGTGACTCAGAATGACATAACATTTTTAAAGATCAGCTAAAAAGAGTATGGCTAATACAAGCACAATTTTGTTAAAAATATGTATGCGAATGTATATTTTTCTAATTTTATTCCATCTATCTATCTATCTATCATCTATCAATAAGCTTATGTAACCAAATCATAGAATGGTTATTTCTGGGTCATAGAAATAGAGATATTTTTATTTACTTCTTAATATTTGAAATATATTGAGAAAATATATTTTTTACAACCAAAAAGTGCAACATTTTTATCAGTGGCTTGACCATCGTGAGCAGAGAGGTAAGGGTGAAGGAGTGAACCCCCAGAGGCGGGCCAACATCACGTTGCCTGGGTAACAAAGGTAGCACCCCATGTATGGACAGATTACTTGGTGCAGGAGGTAGTCATTGTGCTGAGCCTGCGTGAGAATAACAAGAATGACTAACAGAGGAAAAAGCCCTCTTACCCACTTCTAGGCCCTGATTGAAGGGGAGAAAAGGGAACACACCCACATGTGTACCATAAAGGTCAACATGGCAACAGGGGGAGATGCCCTCCTACCAGTCTAGCCTGGGAAAAGGATGGGATTAGCTACGGGATCTGGACCCTCCCAGAGCTGCAGGGAAGTTTGGGCTAGAAGATTTAAAGAGCGGAAAGGGAGAAACACTCTCTCTTTTCCTCAGACCCACTTCACAGACACGTAGGCTAGGGCTAGAGGGACCTTGCTAGTCCTACAAGCTGTGGGGCCCATGGCAGCTCTGAAAAGAAGGGGTACCCCAGGCCCAACAGTGGCAGGGAAAGAAGCTGAGCTGCTTGGATAATTGTGCAACAAGCCACCTGCAGTTCCCAAAGGATAAAACTTTGAAGGGAAGAAGGAACTATGGGTATAGCCTTGGACTGCTCTGGCAAATGGGTGGCTGTATTTTCCTCTGACTGCTCTAGAGGGGATGGGATTGAGGCAGAAACCAACCATTCTTCCAGATTGTGCAGCTTTTGAATAAAAGACTTCTTTCCTTTTTTCACCAAACCGCTGCATCCTGAATGTGCGCAGTGGTGACGGTGGGCATCTGAACCCCACTTTCTCTTCAGTAACAACATTATTCCTCCACAATATTTTTACCACTTTGAATAGCATTAATAATAATTTAAAAAAATATTTGGTGACTAAGATGTTCAGTGATTCTTGGCAATGATCTCTCTCTAATTTTCTGACTTTAGAAAATAAAAGTCTTTATTTGGAGGAAAAGGAAAATAACCCCATCCCTCTCTTATAACCTTAACATTCAGAAAATACAAATATTACTAATGATGCAAGAAAAAAGGTACAAAATTTCACAATGTGGTTTCTTGGTATCCCTTTAGAAGCACCAAAATTTCATCAAATCAATCATCTAATGTATATTTACATTCATGTTATCTCTGAAATTCTGTCCTATTTTGGAAAACTTACTTTAAAACCATCAGTGAGCACCTATATTAGCTGGCTTTTGGAATGCCAGACTCAACTGACAGCACTGCTGAACAGGAGTGCCTATGAAAGACAAAGGGCAAATTCTGCAATTTTCCATAAGTGTCTAAAACTGACGTCTCTTACTTGAGTTCTTTGATGCCTAAGCATTTTATAAAATACACTCTCTTTTCCAAGCATTATATTCTTTAAACAAACTGGTACCATCATCTCTGTTAAAGAATGTGATCAGAATTATTTTCTCCTTATTTTAAGGAGTCCTTTTTCTTAAAAGTTGAAGTCATGCAATGGCACACGTTATCATCAGGAATTTTAAGGCCATTTAGCCCATTGTATTGAGTCCCACAAGACTCTAGGGCTGTATCAAAGACATGAAAGGGGCAGAAAATGAAAGAGGTGAAACAAAACATGATCAAGGTAATCTCAAAAATAGACAAGAAAAAGAAAACAAAAGGAAGATTTTCTTACCCCTTTTAACCAAATTCCCTTGGGTACCGTCTTTAATGCTCTGGAAGGTCTTAGGAAGGAAGAAAGGTTATCTTATTGGCATCAGGAATGCTATCCTGGGGATATTATTACAGGGGAAGTGAAAAGGGAGCCCCGATTCTTTATCTGGCTCAGGGTCACCTCTGTCGGTGCTGTTCCTTATGACCGGGCAGCAAGAACAACACATGGCACCTCTCAAACTACTTTTACTAGTTAATGACATGAATAGAAACTGAGACTTTAAAAAATAAACATCACATTTAATTGAGTAATAAATATTTAGAAGACATTTCACGAATTGTCCTCTTCAATTAAAAAAAATAAAAAACGTTTCATGCCCATAAAAATTTTTTATTTGTAATTTATTCTTCCTTTTCTAACACAAGGTCAATTTTATACAGACGATATATTGTTCCTCATAAAAATGAAATGGTCCTTCTCCATACATGTAGGCTATAATTAAAATACATCAAGATATGTATGTAGCAGCAAACTTTAAGATACTTGAATATGACTGCCTGTAACAACTCTAATAAACCCGTGAAGAGACTGACAACTAGAATTTCGCAGTTGCTGGCATATAGAGATTGTGCTGAGATACATGTGATAATATATGTAACAAAGAAGTGATAGGGAATCTGAGCTGTGGGGCTGAGATATCTAACCTTTGGTTATTTGGACAGGAACCACATGCACTCAAATTGTTTATGGCTCTTAAAGTATTAAGTGTTTGAAGTCATATGATAACACTGGTTATCACATAAAGTCAATAAGGATACATTGATGAAATGATATTACAAAATCGCCCAATAAGCACAAGAGATATTTTATTTATTTATGGTCATGAATACTCTGAAGTTTGCTTTCTGGCTTGCTTGAAATTAAAGGAAATACTAGTAAGTATGTGAATCTGGGAAAATTCAGCCTGAGATAAGGAAACATAAGAAAAAAAATGAAAAGAATAGTTTCAAGTACAGGGAATAAAACAAGGATACATACAAGCACGAGGACTTTTAGCTCATTATGTATTTCATTCTTTATGAAGATGGATAAAAGAAAATTAGAAGACAGTTC
Organism: Tonatia bakeri; assembly: GCA_004024845.1. NCBI lineage: Eukaryota > Metazoa > Chordata > Mammalia > Chiroptera > Phyllostomidae > Tonatia > Tonatia bakeri. The sequence continues at coordinate 7,420 of PVIA01010754.1, forward strand.
AATAGAAATCCTTCATTGTTAGATTGTTGACAGCAGAAAGCGACAACTGAAATGATCTTTTAAAGATTAGATATATGGTTTGCAAACAAAACAAATTTAAATGAAGCAGTCCAGGTAAATATTAGAAAATAAAATGGTAACAGCTCAGAGCATATTGTTAAAGAAAGTTTATATGGTTAGCTGTTCTGTACTCTCATACACACAGACATACACACCAAAAATAATTATCATCTTGTCCTTTAAGCTATTTTTGTTGTGGAATAAGGAATGATATCACTAGCAAATAAAAGAAGAGGAAGAAAAAACAATAAGGTCTTAAAATGTACTAAACTCATAGATAGGTCTCTGAATAGAGGTTTTAAAAGTGTTAGAAAGTTTGTTATAAGTTACTATAATAATTTCAACTCTTGATCATGCACATGTTGGATCATGTACATGAGATACTCTAAAATGTTAATTGTATGTTTTTCATTATATTTTACTCTGTATAAGTAAATAAGTACTCTGTATTTATTTTTAAAAAATAAAAGAATCCTGATGATAAATATGCTTCAATAACATGTAATGCTAGATTAAGAAGAAGAATGGGAAATATTTATTTTTCTTGTCAAAATTTTCTGCAGCTTAATCTATATAGGAAAATAGAATATTGCCTCTTGGATTACTGTCAAACATTAGTTTAAAATGACTTGCCTTTTTTCATTGTCTAACTCTTTCTGGAAAAGGTCTAATATGTTTACATTTCAAAGATATTTTCCTATTAGGAAATAAGCAAGTAAGAGTAGAGAGGAAAAGTGCAAGAGGCAAAGAGTGATCTAGTCAGAATGAATGACACTGTCGCCAGCCAAAGAAATGGTTTTTGAATACCTACTAAGTATCAGCAATATTAGTACAACAAATAAACATTCTCTGGGTTTTCAAGAGAAGTAAAAACCCATTAAAATAACTAGAAAAGTATATTTAAAAACCATATGATAAAGTATAGTAATTTCAAAAAATGGGTTCAAACAGCAGATCTGAGATGCATCATGCCTGATACAGTTGATTTCAAGTAGAGCAAGAAAGAAGATAATCGTAGGTACAAAGAAAGTACAGATTGCACAAAACAAGAAAAATATTTGCATAATACTTAACAGGCTAGTTGATTAAAGCATTGGACTATGTATAGGAAATATTATAAAAATAAAAAAGAAGCTAGAAAAACTAATAAGTGAAAACTCTTCCAGAAGACTTGATGATACTGAGGATGTCCATGATAAAAATAAGTTTTGCTTTTCTCATACATTTCTGATTCTGCTGTTTTTCTAATATTCTCCATGGTTATATCATTGACCCAATACTCAAGACATTCTCCATGGTTGCATGGATTAATACTCTTTACATTGAATCCCAACTATCAACAACATCCTGATGACTCTCAAATGTGGGGTTTTGTTTTGTTTTGTTTTGTTTTCATTTTGAATGTCCAAACCTCTCTTCTGAGCTCCAAATTCATGTTTCCAACTACATAATGGATTATTTATCTCAAATACTCCTAACACACCTCAAAATCACCATGTCTTTGCTTCTTCCCTGGATTTTGTAAACAACACTCTCATTTTCCAATTAGGACAGCAGAGTCCCCGTATTAAGCATATCATTGTGCACTGAAGGAGACTAACCTATTAAAGGAATAGGCTGGGAAAATTTATTAAGAACCATTTTATCAACCTTGTAATCTCCTCCTTTTCTCACAGGGAATTAAATCAGTGGTTATCTACCAAAGGGCAGCTGTATGCTGGGTAGTGGCCTAAGAGGAAAGTTGGTACAAAGCATTGACAAACAGAGAAAATATTGACCAGATTATTTAGATAACCTTTCGGGAAATGAAATTTGAAGTGTTAGAAGAGCATTAGCATGTGAAGCAAGTGACAATTTTAGCTAAAGTGCAAAAGGCACTAAAAGGCAATGAAAGAAAGGTGGTTGGTTGAGTTGTGTTAATGGTGATGCACCAGAGTAAAGATAATAAAGATAAAACAAGTTTTACGGCCCATCCTTATATATCTAAGTCTAGTAGAGTGCATGGCATTCAGTATTTGATAGATATGTGTTGACTTCGTAATCTTGCATGAGAATATATAGACACTAGAACTTTCTGACTTTCTGGGTCTATTTATCAGAGAGAAATTAGGGAATAAGGAGGAACTGATATAAGAGATAAGAAGTAAATAGGCTTTTGAACAGTGTAAGAATCAAGAGGAAGAATAGATCTGGGAGAAAAATTTGGAGAAAATATCTCCTGAATTTACATACTATAGTTAAAAATTTGATCCAAGTGATTGAGCCTGAATATCCTGAGAAAATGCTAAATCTTCAATAACATTATAAAATTTTAGAGGAGAAGCTGGTTTGGTGATGGTGTGGATGAGTTTGGTTTTGGAAGTCAAGGCTGGACACAAGGCTTATGGAGCATATCTAATGAAGAAAAAAGTATTAATGGAATATAGTATTTTTATGATATTTAATATTATTTTAGTACCATGTACAGAGTATGAAAATATATACTATTAAGCATAATATAATATACATTTTTTTAGTGATGTATAAGAAGTATGTATTGCCTTTCATATAATTTTCTATATTCCCAAGCAGAGAATCTGGGGTTATTTATGAAATAAATTAAAATATTGTTATAAATTCTACATCATAGAATTATTTCTCCCCGTAAGTCTACAGTTTCCTCATTGACTCCTATATTGCAATGCCCTACCATTCGGCTGTGTTTTTCTATCTAGATAGCATTATGAATTAACTTTCTCAGCTTAGTTGATCACCAAGACCAGTAGCACCTATTTTCTACAATAAATAGTTTAATTTATTTTATATTTGCTGAAAAATCATATTTACTTTTTATTAATTTGTCACTGTAATTGTTCTTTGGCATTGAGTACATTTCTTAAATTAGCCTCTTGCCTTAATATTTGCAATTGTTTCTTATTTTAAAATTATAACATAATTTTTCCCTTGAATCTGTTTTCTCAGCTATGAAATGAGGCAGTGCGGATAGGTGACCTTAGATCTCTGCAGATCTAACATTGATTAATTCTTCAACTCTTGTAGAAGAGATTTGACAATGTCTTATACTAAAATTGCATAATAACTCTGTTATCCTGGCTCATTATATTACATTTACAATGTCATTAATATTAAACATTGAGGCAGCTTATGTAAATAACTTAGTGCTATGACCTACAGCACTTGCACAAACTCTTCTGTTACAGATATGATAGTCTGCCCTTCCCCCAACTGATGCCTGAGGCTGTGGATGGTATTATACCTTAATCAACTCCTTCAACTCTTCTGGAAATGTGACAGCAGCTTCTTCAATGGTAGACACAGCCTCTCCTATAATTTACATATTTTTTCAGTCCAGACTTATTCCTGAATCTGTTTAACCAGGCCCTGCTTGCAGTAAATGACTTGGTGTGTCACTGGTTTCAGGGTATGCCTTGCTGAAGTCTTTGTATGTGCCCAAAGCCTCTGGCACGACATGCTGCTGTCACTTGGAACGTATTTTCTGTCCGTGTCTTCCACCCACAAACTTAATGCCTTTTCTGTCTTAACTAAGTACTTACCACACACGGTGGCCATAACTTTTGCACTTTGAGATACAACAGCCAGCACACACTTATTTTCCTTTTCCACAAATTCATGGACAGATTTGTTTAATGTAGAGCATAGCAAACTTAACATATGATTTTTTTTCTTATTAAGTCAAGAATTTTCAGGTTTTCACTTAAAGGAAGCATCACTACTATTGTGCTTTGGGGCCATTATTAAGTAAAATAAGGATTACTTGAACATAAGAATGATGATATCTGACAGTCAGTCTGATACTGAGTCATCTATTAAGTGACTAGTAGCCAGTGAGCACATACTGGCTGGAGATACTGGATGAAAGCATGAGTCATGTCCCAGGTGGGACAGTGGAAGAATGTGAGATTTCATTACTCTACTCAGAATGACCCACATTTAAAACTCATAAATTTTTCATTTCTGGAATTTTTCATTTAATAGTTTTGGATCATGGTTGATTACTGGTAACAAACAATGGAAAACAAAACTATGGATGGGGGGGCTACTAGATTTCTATGTCTTCTTTTTTAATATTTGTAATTTTTGTACATATTAAAGAAAATTTAGGAAAGAAACAGAGTAGGTAGAAAAGAATAGGGGTAGGTTTATTGCTTTGGCTTATAAAGATGTCCTTTATGAAGATGTCAAAAATACAAAGTTATTTTATTTTTATTGCATTTCTATCTATTCTTGCTTGAAGTGCAAACATGTAATTTTGTTGGCAACTATTGGTCTTCTTGAATATTTATATTTCAGAAAGAATGACATGCTCTCTACAAAATGTGTTATGTTTTCCTTTATGGACCATTTTTAAGTTGCTGATTTATACCAGTTGATATGTCATCATTCACCATTTGAGAATGATGCTGCAACTATAAAGTTATTGAGGGATTATGTCCAGGATCCAACTGAAGAAAAAAATTAACTCAACTCCTCATTTTTAATCAACATTATAGAAGGCTTTTAGATTCATTTGGAATGTTATTGCACTGCCAACCTTTGTCATTTTTACTCCCCTACCATTATCCAAAATAATATATTTTTTCATTTATAATAAATTTATAAATTTGATTCTAGATTTAGGCAATCAAATGCAAAGTTTCAGTTTCTACTTTATAAGGATAATTCTGCTGGATTATGGGATGGGAATAGGATGAAAACAAATGGGAGCAAGAAAATGAAAGAATGGGAATGAGAAAAAAAGAGATCAGTGTTAGAAGTGAGAGATGATCATGACCTGAATGAAGGGAATTAAAGTGGGGATGAAAAGATTTAAATGGATTTTTTAAATATTTAGATAATATATCACTAGATTGGAGGAAAAAACAAATTAAAGGTAATTCCATGTTTCTGGCTTAAGTAACTGGGTGGATAATAGTGTCACTCATTCACATTGAAAATATTAGAAAAGAAGTAAATGATGGGAGGTTTGACATAATGTAAAGTTTCAGTAGCAATGTAATGGGTTGTTTATACATGCTAAGTTTGAGGCACCTATAAGATAACATAATGAACACACATTTGGAATTAAACTTTGTGATATCCAGGCTCCAGGACTGCCCACAGTGATTCCTCCCACATTTCATTGTTCTGTGTGACCAGTAAGAATATGGCAGAAATTATACTATATGTCACTTTAAAAGCTAGATCATAAAAAGCCTTGTGCCCTCCCTCTTGGCTCTGTCTTGTATTACTATAAAAGAAATTAGCAGCCATGTTTTAAGGAAATTCAGACAGCACTAAGTACAGGTCCACATGACAAAGAACTGAGATCTTCAGACAAAGCCAGGTGAGTCAAAGATCTTCATATTACTGAAGCTCCCATCAACAGATTTCCTGTAATATTTATGACACATGGAGCCGTAACATCCAGTTAATCTGCTTTCAGGTTTCTGACTTCAGAAACTGTGTAGGAATATGTATGCTTCTTGTTTTAAGTTGCTATGTTTTGGACTAATTTGTCATCAATAATAGATAACTAATGCAGCCTTCAATTAAGACAGGAAGTAGAGATGAGAATCTTTGGCATCAATTTCATAGTTCTGGATGAGTTTTACTTCAATGTTGCCTATAGAAGACAAATAGAAGGGAAAATCTTAAATATGGTAATATCTAAAGGCCAGAAATCAGGGGAATAATCCAGAAGAAACTAAAAAGTAGCTGGAAAGGCATAATACTTATTATTATTTTTTTTAGAGAGAGGACAAGGGAGGGAGAAAGAGAGGGAGAGAAACATTGATTGGCTGCCTCTCTCACGACCGCCCAGCTAGGGATCTGGCCCGCAACCCAGGCATGTGCAATAGGGAATTGAACTGGCAGCCTATCAGATCTCAGGCTGGCGCTCGATCCACTGAGCTACACTAACCATAAAGATTTTATTTATTTATTTTTAGAGAAAGGGAGGGAGAAAGAGGGAAAGAAACATCAATGTATGGTTGTCTCTCACGCCCCCCACTGGGGACCTGGCCTGCAACCCAGACATGTGCCCTGACTGGGAATCCAACCAGCAACCATTTGGTTTGCAAGCCACTGCTCAATCCACTGAGCCACACCAGCCAGGGCTGGCATGAAGAAAATAAAAAGGGACAATGTTATAGAAGCCACCAGAAGAGAATTTTTGAGGAAAAATGTGGAGGGAGAGGTTACAGAATTAAAAAATTCTGCTAAGAGGTCAAGTCAAAGAAAGAAAAATATAGTGACAGTCATAAGATCATCTGTATTGAAAGCAGCTTCAGAGAAGAGTTAAAAATAGAAACAAAAAATATCACCTGAAAGTAACCTTGAATTGTTCTGAGGACAAATGCATATTATGGACACTACCACAACTTAATGCTAAACTTAGGTACAGCAGAAGAATTTAATTGGGAAGGGAACTAAACTTATCTCTCATGTGTATCATATTCTTCATTTCTCAACAACATGTAGGTTTTCAGATTTCCAAGAGGAAAGATGCACCCACTATGAGATCAAATGAAGGAATAATAAAAAAAAAAAATGCAGGATACTAATCACCATGAATGATCACGAAGAAAAGAAAAACTGATTACATTCTCAAGAAATGCAGATATTGATATTTTCTGAAAAGAATAAGAAAGGATTATATCTAAATGCACAGAAATTAAAATATGGGCCCTGGCTGGTGGTTCAGTGGACTGAGTGCTGGCCTGCGAACCAAAATGTTGACACTTCAATTCCCAGTCAGGGCACATGTCTGGGTTGCAGGCCAGGTCCTCAGTAGGGGTACTCAAGAGGCAACCACACATTGATGTTTCTCTCCCTCTCTTTCTCCCTCCCTTCGCCTTCTGTAAAAATAAATAAATAAAATCGTTAAAATATGAATTCACCAAATGACCAAGCATCAAAATAATTCCATAAACAAATATGCAAAACCGAAGAAGAATGAAACAAGATTCTAAAAATAAAATTATTGAAATTAAAATATTAAATGGATATGTTAAACAGCAGACTGGATATAAATAATAAAATAATTAGTTAATTGCTGTAAGCTATTTCAGTAAAATGTAAAAAATGGAGACCAAAAGGGAAAAAAGAGGTGAAATTAGAGCAGAATATATACATATACATACATATACACATACATATAAATACACACATATTCTTATTTATATCTCTCTACTAAACACTGGATCAATCTTTAGAAATTCTTGTACCTTCTTGTCAGCGGCTTATTTCACTTACATAATGTTCTCCAGATCTATCCATGCTGTCACAAAGGGAAGATATCCTTCCTTTTTACATCATCTTTTTTATATCTTAAACTTACATATTATACATCAATTATCCCTCAATAAATCTGGAAGAAAGAAAAATAAAAAAAGAACAGACCAACCTATACATGAAGTAAAATAATATATGACACAAGTGACTTTGCAGATTATTCAGAACAATTCCATAAATGATACTGAGACAAATGATATTCACATAGGGAAAGATAAAATTATATTGCTACCTTGAACTATACAAGATACAGTCAACAAAATCTTACTGAGCAATTACCATGTGAGGGCGGTGCATTTTTATTAGGCATTGAGCAATGATAGTTACAGTATTTTTTCATCAATATATATTATACCATGCCTTCCTTTCCATCTCTTGTTATATTTGGATTATGAACCATCCTTCTAGATGATAATTCACTTTTCCAGTGTGGCTTTATTCTCCAAACTCCTTCCAGAATATCTTTCTATGATGTAAATCTGGTTATGTGTTTCTTGTTTTAGTAACTTCTACTCTCTTTGGAATAAAATAAATACCCCATAGAGTGGCATGCCGAGTACTTTTTCATCTCTGTCTCACCAGCTTCCCAATTTACCATTCAAACGTGGCATATAACGTCCTGAATGTTCTACTATTGTCAGTTGCTAAACCCAATATTCTCATCCTCTCTCATCCTCTATGTATTTGTCTGTACCACTTCCTGTCACAAGGTGTACCACCACATCTAGTTTTACGCCCATGAATAAGTTTTTCCTCATCATTTTTAGACTCAGAGTAAACATTGTGTCTTTGGTGAAGCAGAGATTTCTTCCCCTTACTTTCTGCAGAGCTTTCTTTTACAATGTTTGTTTATTTTTCATCTCCCCACTAAAATATACACTCATTGAGTTTAAAAAAGTGGATACATTACTGGTTTAGAACAATGCTTACACATTTTTTAGATAGCATCTAAAAATAAATAAAAATACATTTTTAAAAAATGGCCAAAAAATCACCAAAAACAAAAATAAACACAAACTTATGTAGTGATTCTTCCTGTACTTAGTTTAAATCGCATTCTGGATGTGTTAATCATATAGTATTAGAGAAAACTACAGGAAATAAAGGTCCAAAATACCAGAATGGTAATATGAAAGAAATGATTATAATGACAGTCTCTGCCTTTGGCTTTGGTCCTATGGTTTGCTTTAGTCAATAGGATATTATTGTAGCAGAGAAGCTACATTCAAGAACCTGGATGTGCTAGGAGGGCAGGTGTTAATTTCTCTTGCTTCTTCTGCAGACATGAGAAGAGAATGTCCCAACTAGCCCACTGGAGGTTTTTTTCATTTGCTTGTTTTGTCCTTTGAAAAGGCACATGCATATGTAATAATTTCTTGCAGGTAATAGGATTCTCATTAAAAGGCTCTATTGAACTGTGACTTATCTCTGTACTTAGAATTTGCAAATTCTAATGAATTTACCTATTATCTTATATGCAGCCTGGACATCCAATTCACTTTGCTCCCACTTGACTTCCAGAAAAAGCAACAGTCTAGATCCCATGAGGGTCACAGTGTAGGACTTATTTACTTATCCAAAACTGTTCACCTCTGACAGTCACACATAAATCCCAGCCCAAAGCCATGCCAATCAGGATCCTAACTCTAAGGTGGACTATTCCTCCTAGACCAGCACAAGATTTGTGTTCCTACTGAGCACAGTTCTAGAAACAGGCAGAACTCTTCCTGAAGCTACTTGAATCAGTCTGTAAAAAATTTTAAAAGTTTTGTCTGACTCACAGGAGCAACATAAAAAAGAAGACAGCCCTGAGTTGGGGGGAAAAAAACAAGGTCACAGCAAGAAGGGAGTACTCAGGTTACTCAAAAATCTTGAACACCGTAACAAGTAAATTAAAGAGCCCTAACAGAATTTCTGCAGATATCAGTGCTTCGGTGACTTGGCAGCTCAGTTTATTAGACTACAGTGATAATGAGGCCATGCTTTAGGGTCCTGAGTGGATCACTTTGGCTGTGCTCCAAGGACATACACTTCACCCCTAACCCAAATCAGTACCTGTGAAGCAATTGCTCTCAGCTGCAAGGGACCTGGGAGAAAGAGTTCTGATGGAACAGTGCATATCCATCACTGCCCACTGAAAAAACAGGTCAGCATATAGGTCCTATTAAGCGAATATGTGAGAGATTGAGGAGATTCATCTCAGAATAAAAATACAATGTTGCAGAGCTAAGGATTTATGAAATGTCAGTTTTTGCTCATGTCCTTAGTTCATGTTTTCTTTCATAATTCATTACCCCAAAAATGAGCAAAGGGTCAGTGTTGGTAGTGGGTAACTTGGTCTCCTTAATCCAGATCAGATGATATCTGGGCTCTGACTAGCCCACAGGAAAAAAATGATTCTAATATAAAATACATCCTTGAAAACAGTTCTAGCAACACTGCCATAACAATCTACATTTTAGGTTACTAGCTGAATGAAAAGACATTACATGGAGGAAGTACAAGAAAATGCTATTTTAGTTTAATATATCTAAAAAGTTTGTTTTTATTATTTTATTGACATTTTTACTAGTGGTTTCTATATAGACTTAATGATTAAGTTTCCTAAGGAAAGCAATCATTCATATTCCATTTACAAATTCTCAAAAATGGCTATTAATTAAAAATACTTTTTTAGTTGGAATGTTAACAATGAGAAATGTTAATAATAATGAGCCGAATAGGCATTTTGTATATGAATTAAATATTTATGCATAAATTGTAAATATTTTCCACTTTGCTACCTTTATGCAGAACCCCATAAATAAACTACTACCTGGGGTAAAATATAATCCTTTGTACTAAAAAATGGGCCACTATTAAGTATGAAGTAAAATATGATATAACCAGGTAATATCACTTGGTAGCCTCTGAAAATGTTGCTCCTTATAAAATTAGCAGTGATATGACTGAAAATTTAGTGCAAATATAAAGTTAGGCACTAGGCATTCATGATTCTGTACAGAAATATTTTTTAAAAGTTATTAAAAAACAGTACTACAAAAAAGGGGAGAAGAAAAAGAAAAATTGTTAAGAGTTTTAATAGCAGTAATATTAAAGAATTCAAATTGCTTTCTCAAATATTCTTCCTTCAGAATGGCACAGGCCTGACAATCACCCGGATCTGAAATGAAGCCCTATACCAAGAGTGTATATGTGCACATTCAAGTGAACAACACATGGTTTCAAGCTCTGAAGGAGCAAAATGTTCCCCAAGGAGAGTAGACCATTGAAGAGGTAAGTGTAAATGATACAAATTAGCATTATCAAGTTTCACAATTGAGCGTGGTTATAAAATCAAATTATAAATTAGAAAAAGATTACTCTAGAATAATATAGAAACAATGACTATCAATGAGTAACTAAAATTTTCATAAACAACAAGTTTCTCAGGTAATTTTGAAAAATGTTTTAATAAAACTCTAAAGGGCAAATATTATAAACACATTTACTTGTCAAGTCAGGATTTACCTCATTCTTTACTGTACTAACTTGTTTAATTTTAGTGAGAACCAAATAATGAAGAACAAATAATTCAAGAAACATTTTCATCATTAGAAAATGACAATGTCCAGGGACTGGTGTGGATATTTATTAAATGCTTGGTCAGAGATATATGACATAGCAGCTTGAAAAAGAAAGTTGATTTTTAAAGTCAGGAAAAGTAGAAAAGACATGAAAAACTTTTCTCAATATAAAAAAGGAGATGATCAATAAAACAGATTGAATAATATTATTGCCTAATTGATCACAATAGATTGATAACACATAAAAATAAGTTAATGAAAATATTGAAGTGATATTAAGAATGTATTCAAAACAACTATAGAAAAAACTAAAAGGCAGAAAAATGACTTGTCAAGCAAAAGACAGCAGTGTTAGTCCTTTAATGATACAAAACATTCACTTAGGTCCTCACATTTCCAAATAAAAAGAATTGGGGATTCCAGAAAAGTGTTTTAAAAGTTAGAGATGGGATAATACAATATAGACTAACTGTAGGAAAGGGAAATATGTAGAGATATAATGTCAAATTGCTATGCATAGTTTAGTGGCAAAATGTTGCTCACCCTTTGAGAATATATTTTCAAAATAATGGAAGAACAATTCATTAAAAAATATGTACAATATTTAGCCCTGAATGGGGTGGCTCAGTGAATTGAGCGCTGGCATGCAAACCAAAGGGTCACTGGTTTGATTCCCAGTCAGGTCCCCTGTAGGGGGCACACAAGAGGCAGCCACACATAGATGTTTCTCTCCCTGTTACTCCCTCTTTTCCTTTCTCTGTAGAAATAAATAAAATATTTTGAAACAGTTGTGTAAAACATTTGAAAAGCTGTAATGCTCTATTTTTTAAAGATTGTTAAATATAATTATTTTATGTTTTAATTATATTTTATTGATTATGCTATTACATTTGTCCTGATTTTTCCCCTTTAACTCCTCTACACCCAGCAGCCCACCCTCCTGCAGGCATTCCACCCAGTATTGTTCATGTCCATGCATCCTGGGTATGTTTTTTGACTACCCCATTTCCTATACTGTATTTTACATCCTCATGGCTATTCTGTAACTACCTATTCATACTTCTTAATCCTCTCACCCCTCACCCATTCCCCCACAGCCCCCTCCCATCTGGCAGCCATCAAAATGCTCTCTGTATCCACGATTCTCTCTGTTCTTGTTTGCTTAGTTTACTGATGGTTTTATATTTGGGGCCAATTTTTTAATTGTTGTTCAAGTACAGTTTTCTGTCTTTTACTCCCATCCCAGCCTACCCCTCCAGCCCTCCCCACCTCCTTCCCATTTCCAACCCACCCCCCAGATTTTGTCCCTGTGTTTTTTATACTTGTTCCTGTAAACCCTTCCCCTTTCTTCCTGAAATTCCCTCACCTCTCCCCTATGGCCATTTTAATGTTCATAGTTTTGATCTTCTTTTTCTTAAATAAGTCCCCTTAACATTTCATATAATAATGGCTTGATGATGATGAACTCCTTTAGTTTTCTTCTTCTCTGGGAAGCATTTTGTCACCCTTCAATTCTAAATGATAGCTTTTCTGGGTAGAGCAATCTTGGCTGCATGTGCCTGCTTCTCATGACTTGAATATTTCTTGACAATCCCCTCTAACCTTCCAATTTTCTTTAAGAAACCAGCTGACAGTGGTATGGGAACTCCCCTGTAGGTAACTAATTACTTTTCTCTTTCTGCTTTTAAGATTCTCTCTTTGTCATTAACCTTTGGCATCTTAATTATGATGTGTCTTGGAGTGGGCCTCTTTGCATCTGTCTTGTTTGGGACTTTCTGTGCTTCCTGGTCTTGTATGTCTATTTCCTTCACCACATAAGGGAAGTTTTCTTTCATTATTTTTTTCAAATAGATTTCTAATTTCTCACTCTTTCTCTTCTGCTTCTGTCAGCCCTGTGATGTGAATATTGTACCTCTTGAAGTTGTTCCAGAAGTTGATCATTGTTTTGGATTCCATTTTCTTCTTGTTGTTCTGATTGGTTGTCTTTTGCTTCCTTATGTTCCAAACCATTGATTTGAACTCAGCTTCATCCATTCTACTGCTGTTTCCCTGGGAATTTTCTGTATTTCAATTAGTGTATCCTTCATGTCTGACTGGATATTTTTTATGCTGCTGATGTCCTCACTAAGTTCCTTGAACATCCTTATAATCAGTGTTTCCAACTCTGCATCTGATAGATTGCTTATCTCCATTTCATTTAGTTATTTTTCTGGAGTTCTGATCTGTCCTTTTATTTGAGCCATGTTTCTTTGTCTCCTTGTTTTGGCAGCCTCCCTGTGTTTGTTTCTATGTATTAGTTAGGGCTTCTTTGACTCCATGTCTAGGTAGGATGGCCTAATATAATAGGTGTCCTAATGTATAGAGCCCAATGTCACAGCCTCCCCTTTCACCCATGCTGAATACTCAAGGTGAGCCCTTTGTGTGAGTTGAGCACACCCTCCTCTTGTAGTCAAGCCTTAGCTGATGTTGGCAGATCAATAGGAGGAATTTACCCAGACCAGTCAACTGCAAGTATTAGCTGTGACCCTCCATGGATGATTAGCTGAACAGGGTCAGTGTGGTGGTGCTCTGTGGTGGTCGTAGCTGTACTGGGTACACTGTACCTGGGGTTTTTTGGGTGGTGCAGGCAAAAGTCAACCCCCACCTGTGTTTTGCCCAAAGCCACCCTGTCTGAGCTATAAAGCAATCTGAGATAGCTGTTACTTTTTCTGGGCTTGGAGATCCCCAGGTGAAGCCAAAGTATGAATCTAGGCTGGTTGCTGCTAGGGCCAGGCCTGGAGCTCACTGAGGCCAGCTGTTGCTTGTTTGATAAGATTTAGGAAGTTGTGAAGCATGATCCAAGAATAGCCATTCATATGGAAAATTCCTTGTATGGTCCTGTAGTCGGGCAGGGCAGAGTCTCTGGAGAGCTCCCAGGCAGGTCAAACAATGTTAGCCAGGTTGATAGAGTCCCAGTTATGGCACCAGTTTGCCAGTTCTGTGGGGAGAGAGATCAGCAAAGGGACAATGGTCTCTGCTCACCCCAGTGCCAGACACTTCAGTCTCTCCCTGTATACCACTGGTGCCTCTCAAGCTGCTACCCCAGTGCTGGAGCTCAGAGAGAGTGAGTCTGAGTAGGTGAGCCTGTGTGTAGGTTCTTTAAGAGGAACTGCTTGGGGCTCCAGAATTTTCTATCATTGACTCAATCCCTCCTGGATTTTGCAGATAGGAGTTGTGGGAGCTTACCTTCCTGACCCTGGAACCTTGGGCTGGGGGGCCTGGTATGGGTATGGGACTCCTCACTGCTGAGAGAGCCCTCCTGAATTTTTATCCATCACACATAGGTGAGGGACCAGCCTATTCTGTGGCTGCACCCCTACTACCAGCCTGGATGGATATGGTTCTTTAATTCCATAGTTGTTCCATTCAACTCAATTTATGATGTTTCTGAGTGATGGTTGTTGTATAATTTAGTTGTAATTTTGATGTGGTTTCGTGATGAGGAGATCCGTTTACCTATGGTGCAATTTTGCCTGGAAGTCTGTAATGTTCTATTTTAAATGGTTTAGCAACTAGTTAATGACAAAAAAAAAAGAAAATTATAAAAAGAAACATTTTCATGATTGTTCTCTCATTGAACCATGAGGCTAAACAATGACTTGTGCCTATTTTTTTTTATCTTCTTAACATTACTTTCCTCATTTCTATAGAAAGAGGTATGGTACTTTAAGCTTCTTCAACAGTTTAGTGTAGACAAAGTTGGAAGTATCATGTATTATAGTTCTCAGATTCTCTAAGGTCACACAGCCCTGTACCGTCCAGCTGCCACCCTATCAGGCTTGTGGTGGATGTCTAGCAGCTCTTCCCTCCCCCTCACCCAGAAATATTACCCTACATGCAGCCTTCACAAGGAGGACTCGGGATCTCAGAGGGTGTTGTGAACTGAATTGTAAACTGCTCCAGTCTGAATGATCCCTTTACAAAAAGAGTTGAAATGTATCCTAGAGGGACAGGAATCTAAGTTAGGACCAAAAACAGTGTACTAAGATACCCATTCAAAAGTCTAGAGGGAAAGGTTCAAACAAGATGGCTGCCATAAAAAATATTTGTGTGACAAGAAATGTCCAAGATTTTACTGCCTGTGTTTTCTTCTAGGATTTTTATGGTTTTGTGTCTAACATTTAAGTCTCTAATCCATTTTGAGTTTATTCTTGTATATGGTGTAAGAAGGTAGTCCAGCTTCATTTTTCTGCAGGTATCTGTCCAATATTCCCAACACCATTTATTGAAGAGACTCATTTTCCCATTGTATATTTTTGCCACCTTTGTCAAATATTAGCTGACCATAACAGTGACGGTTTGTTGCTGGGCTCTCTATTCTGTTCCACTGAGCTATACGTCTATTTTTACAATAGCCAAGATTTGGAAGCAGCCCAAGTGCCCGTCAATAGATGAGTGGATACAAAAAGTTATGGTACATTTACACAATGGAATACTACTTGGCCAAAAAGGAAGGAAATCTTGCCTTTGTGATAGCAGGGATGGACCTGGGGAGCGTTATGCTAAGTGAAATTAGTCAGTCAGAGAAAGACAAGTACCACATTGTTTCACTCATATGTGGAATCTAATAAACAAAATGAATTAAAAAGCAAAATAGAGACAGACTCAAAATTGAGAGCAGGCTGACAGCTGAAGGCAAGGAGATGGGGTTGTTGAGTAGGGGGAAATGAAAGGACTAAGAAAAAGAAAAAAGAAAAAAACATGTGTGGAAGAAAAAGTGCTCAATCAGCAATATTAAGATAAAAAAGAATCTGCCTAGAGGTGTCATGGCAACATTCTTAGAATAACACATCTACACAAATTCAAAAAGCCAAATAGTTTGGCCTCATTTTATAAGATTTCTCTGAAAATAAAGTGAAAGTGACCCTTTTTCTTTATTCTGCACTTTATAATTCTGCTCACTCTGTCCTAGTGAAGAATATTAAAACAGATCACTCTCCTTCAATTTGTGTGGAGATGAGACGGGATAGAAGTGCCACACAGCTGACAGGTCATACTTTAAATTAAGTTTCCCAAATAAGAATTTAATCTCATTTCAATAAAAGAGTTATTAACCACATTTAATTAGGAAAGGCAGGCTTGAATCTGGGGTACTTCCTTCAGCTCCCAATGCAAGGAATGATCGTTAGTCAGTGATTATATCAGGGCTTGCCTTCAAAGGGCCACGATACGGAGGCTCACCAAACAAACCTCAAGAGAATGAAGGTTTGTACACTTCTGGGGATATTCTAGAGATCTGTTTGACTTGATTTGCAGTGACTTTACCTTGATATCAATACACAGTCAGTCTCCTTCTAAATTGACTTAAACTTTCGGCAATCACTAAGTAAGGCAAACCAGGACACCTCATCGCTAATTATATGTATGAGTTCATCATTACCACCAGAAAGAAAGCTGTATTTACCTAGTATATCCGTGTATGTTAGCATACTAGAAATTTTGCAACTTAATTATGTTTTTCATGGGATCTGCTTGATATCCAATAACAGACTTCTGCTTTTATTTGTTAAATTACAAATCAACGGTAGATTTAGGCTAAAATGGGATCATGTGACCACAGGCAAGCAACCTTTTCTTACCCCTTATACATGACTCTCAAACCCTGATAGATATTACCAAATAAAATACAAAAATGGAAAAGAACATGTATTAGTGAAAAGTTAGAGTGATATCTACCATTCTCATTCTATGTACCTTAAGGCATTTCTTCCAGATTAGATACAGAGTGAACTGAAGTCAGGATAAAAGAGCCAACTTGTTTCACTAAAGAGCTTAGAAAGTAAGCAGGAGGAATCTTTTTTTTAAATACATTTTATTGATTATGCTATTACAATTGTCCCATTTTCCCCCTTCACTCCCCTCCATCCTGCACACCCTCTCCCACCCACATTCCCCCTCTTTAGTCATGTGCATGTGTCATACTTACAAGTTCTTTAGCTTCTACATTTCCCATACTATTCTTACCCTCCCCCTGTCTATTTTCCACCTACCATCTATGCTACTTATTCTTTGTACCTTTTCCCCCTGTCTCCTCCTCCCACTCCCCTGTTGCTAACCCTAGCAGGAGGAATCCTGATAAAGATTCACAGCTACTTCTTAACTTGAAGAGAGAGCAGACCACTAATGGATACCAGCATGATGTTAAAACTTCCTATTATGGAGGTTACATAGAAAGAACAGAAAGCCACATAGCAGAGCTTCTTCTTAAAGTGACAGAATACCAGTTCAATTGGGGAATCCTTCAAATCAGATGAATAGCAAGCAGTCTACATTGTCAAACTTTATTTTCAGAGCTTATGAGTATATGAAAGCCTTCAGGGTCCTGATGCCTTTCTGACATGGGTGACTCTAAGACACAGAAGTGAGCAAGCAGAAAAATCATCAGACCTGAGAAAAGGTTTAAGGTATAAGGGACCACTCTGAAGAATCTGAATAATAATAAAAAAAGTCACTATCTAAAGTAGATATGCTGCATAGTATTCCAGAAATTACCGGCTTTGGCTTTTCAAAACTTTTATACATCACAGTGAGGATTGATAAAAAAAAAATCAGTGAACAGTATTTAAAGTTGACAAGCATGGTTGTGAATTAAACTATGTTACACACAGTAAGAAACACCTGGATCACTGCAAAACTAAGTGAACTGAACAAAATACTCGAAGAACTTACCCAAAACCTGGAGAGATATTAATATATGAAAAAGGAAATGGCCAGACATGACAGATCCAGCATTGCCAATATACTGATAACTGGAATTCTAGAGAGATGAAAACAAAAACTCCAAACAAACTATAAGTAAAGAAAATATAAGGGGGAGACACACATACACACACAAAAAAAAACTTTCCAGAGTTGAAGAAATAACTGAATATGCACAAAAATTAAATGGATTAACTAAGCATCAGGGGAAACTGAGAAAGAGGCTAGTGTGTATCAAGATAAAATTTAGCATCTCAATGATAACAGGAAAAAAAATCCAAGAAGAGAAATTTAAAGATTCTTCAAAAATTTTTAATGTTTACTTTACATGTTTCAAGATGCCTGAAGATGTTGTAGAAAAGTCTACAATAATTTTAAAAGACAAGAATAAATTTTTTCCAAGAATTCTCTACGAAGTTGTATTTATATGTGATAACTAGGTCAAGATAGCCACAGATATAGAGAGACAAGAAAAACATCACCCATGTGTATACTTAAAATGTACTTAGAGACTGAACAATTAATTAAAACAAATAGGAAAGTACCAATATAAGACCATGATAATGGTCAACAAAGAAACCCCAAAAATATGAAAGGTGTAGTTTAAAAATATTGCCATTTTGGTTATAAATTAACACAAATGAACTTTGACTTAGGATATGTAATATGTACAAGTTATAAAAGTCTCTAATGGCAGTTGGATCTAAATGTAAATTAGATCAGTAAAAACTCTAAATTGAGAAGTTTGGAAGAAAGTAAACATTTATAATCTAAAATAGAAGAATAAATACATGCTATTGTTTATAACTAGAAAAATAGATGTGTTTTCTAGACATTTGAAAGCAACTCTTAAATCAACATATTAAAAGAAGGAAAATAATAGGAAATAAGAGAATGTACAAAGCAAGCTAACAGGGCAAGTATATCTATTTCCTCAACAATACTACATTGATTCTACAACCACAATAAAAACACTGAGTCTCAAAAGAGGGAAAAAATCAAAATTCAGTGATATACGCTTCACAAAATGTATAACTAAAATAAATTATCAAAGAAAGACTAATATGCAAAACAAATTATGTGCTTGAATGCTTATTGCTACGTAACTAATAATTGCAAAGTTATACAATTTTAATAAATCTATAGGACCTTGCTAAATAACTTAAGACATTTCTGTCTGAGAGGGCATTTTTAGCGTATTATTGAGATATAAGAAAGTGCTTTAAATGTCAGAAAAGCAGATGACATTCAGATTGCTATTAGCTTTGCACAAGTTTCTACTTCTTCATATTTTATCTGGGTGGTAGGAATATGGGTCATCTTATTGTTTTTTATATTCTAAATGTTCTGTAATATATTTAGAACATAGATTATTTTAATAATAAGGAAGAAAGTAAAGAAAAGATGAATATATGAACCTTGCCCATTCCAGAAAATATAGAAGTTCCTTGTTAAGGTTTCTGTAATGAGTTGTGCATCTTTTCCCATGAGTGCAGCTTCAGAGAGAACAAATATTAAGGTTTTATTTATAGGTTTGTAAGTTCCAGTCTCATTTTCTCTCTTTCATTAATGTTATATTCAGCCACTAAAAGTGAAGGAAATTGAATAAAAGCAAATTTGAAATATGCAATAGCTCACACAAAATAGTTTAAGGACCACCTTAGAAATTGCTTTACATAAATATAACACCCAACACTTAATTGTCTCCTGCTTTTTAATGTGCAACTTGTACTATTAAAGCCAATTGCTTTCTATATCCCTTATAAAACAAAAATGTTGCTTTCTCCTCTCCAGAGAATAACCTGATAGAACTTTCTAACCTCAAAAATCTCCCTTTATGCCTTTCTTTAAAAATGCCTCTTAAACTATAGACAAGGCTTACTACATAGTAGAAATAATAAGAATCAAAACACTAAATCTAAACTGGATCCACACCAGCTAAATGTATCTATATTATTCAAAATAGAGATGGTAATGAGAAGAGGTAATGCAGACAAGGCACATACAGTGATGTACTCAAAAAATTTTTTGCCTAAAGAATTTTGGGAAAGAATATGATCATTTTTGTGAATGCTCAGAATAACACAAAACATCCATCAGTGATGATTTTCTTGTAAAGTTAGCATTTATATGATAACAATTTTGTGACATTCAGAAATATCATCACTTGTATTGATTATGATGTTTTCAAATTTTATAAATGTATATACTTGGGTAACCATACTCCCAGGTGATAGCACTAGCTTGAACACCAGTTGGTAGTTGGTGCATGCCTTCTTTTTTTTTTTTTATGTTACTTTTGATGTTCATCCCATTTCCCCTTCCTTGGTAAAGACCAATCTCATATATTTGAGTTATTTCTTTAAATACTACATCCAAGATTATTCTATCCAGCAAAGCTCTCATTTAGAATGAAAGGGTAGATAAAGTGCTTCCCAGATAAGGTCAAGTTAAAGGAGTTCATCATTACCAAGCTCTTAGTATATGAAACATTAAAGGGACTTATCTAAGAAATGGAAGATCAAAACTATGAACAGTAAAATAATACCAAATTCACAACTATCAACTGAACCTAAAAAAAAAATGAAAAGAAAAACTAAGCAAACAACTAAAACAGGAACAGAATCAGAGAAATGGAGATCACATGGAGGGTTTTCAGTGGGGAGGGGTATGGGGAGAATGGGGGAAGGAAAGGTACAGGGAATAAGAAGCATAGTTGGTAGGCATAAAACAGATGGGAAGAGGTTAAGAATAATATAGGAAACAGAGAAATCAAAGAACTTATATGTATAACCCATGGACATGAACTAAGGGGGGTGATGCTGTAGGGTTGGGGGACATAGGGTGGAGGAGGGATAGAGGGTGAAAAATTGGGAAAATTGTAACAGCATAATTAATAAAATATACTTAAAATAAATACTTTGTATCTGTATAACATGCAATATTGCCGTTATTTGTTTTTAATTTATTCTCTTTTCTATCGTCTCTTTCTAATTTATTTTTATAGAAGTTTCATTAGATACTCTATTTCTAAGCTTTGTCCAAATTATAGTAACTTAAGCTTTTGCTTTTAACTGTTGCATATTATTCCACATTTTACTAGTATATACTTTAGCAGTAGACATCTCTAGTTCCTAACTCCTAATCATCAGGGACAATACAAAGATAAATGTAATCATATCTATCATTTTAGAGATTTGTGGGATAATAATATAAATATAAATATCATAAAAGTTATAAAATACTGTAATTATGTGTATATATTTATATAAAAAATATGCACAGGATATTGATTATCAGCCAATAAGGAAGAGACATTCTTCATTTCAGTAAATATTGCCAAATGACTTAGAGGCATGTGGGTATTATTTACAGTCACAAAGAGGGATAATGAATTCCCTTCTCTCTAAATGCTTGGAAATAAATTCTTAGACCTCTTTTTCTCCGATAGATATTGTTTAATTTGCATTTCTCTGATCATGAGTGAGTTTGAGCATGTCTTCCTATAGTTACTAGCTTTTCAGTACCCCCCTCTATGGATTCATATCTCTATTCACATCCCTCTTCATGCTCTACTGGTATTCTAGTTACTGTATTTTTGTCTTGCCAGCATTCTCTATATGTTCTAGATAATGACCTGCTTTATACATGCTAATATTTGTCATAGTATGTAATTCAACTATAAAATTAATGAAGCAAAACATTTTAATTTGGTTGTAGTAAAATTTGTCATTCTAAAATCTAGTTTGAGCTTCTTATATTTTATTTAAAAAGTCTTTAAGTCCATACCCATATTTTTCAATATTTTCTTCAATTAGTTTTACTGTTTTATTTTAATCCATTTGATGTCCCCCACTATATATGATAAAATAGGGATTAACTTTTATTTTCAGTGTAATAAAGTTTTCAAGATATCATCTGATGCAAACACCAGCCCTCAATGTCCGAGTCATTATAGATGAAATGAGACATTTACACTGACTACTGAGTCCAGTGGAGGAAAAGGGACAACATGGCTTTTCTCTCAAGGGGAGCAAAAGCCACTGCCTCCGCCAGGACAGGCCTTTATTGAGTTTCTCTGCCCATTACCTGATGATCCTCATTTACTACGCACAGGTTCACCTTAGGTGGTTACCTTTTACAGAAAACAAAGGAGCCAATGCTGCTAATCACATCACATCACAGAAGAGGGATATTTGCAAATGAAAAGGCAAAAGTGGTTGAACCGGTTACACTCATCCTTGGAAGGTTTAGCATGAATTTTAGGAAGTTACTTTGCAGTAAATGTCCTCAATTCAGGGTGAGGGAGTTTTTAGCAAGAGTAAGACTCAAAGCAGCCTAGGCACATTGCAGGCCAGATTCCCCATGGGAGAACCTATCCATGAGTGGGTCCTGTGTATCTCTGAGTGGGAGCTGGGCCCACGCCATACAGAATGGTCCTCAACCATCTATTAAATAAGTTACCTTTCCTTCATTACTTCATAAAATAACTATATTTCCACTTCTTAGATACATGCAGTTCTATGTTTGAAGTCTATATTCTGTAATACCAAGATTTTACCAACAAAATACTAATTTTATACCAACAAATACTAATTTTATACCAACAAAATACTAATATTTATGGCAATGACTTTGTATTATTTATTTCTGTTTGTTTGTTTGTTTTTTTCAGGTTTTTTAATTCTTTATTTTATTGATATGCTATTACAGTTGTCCCATTTTCCCCATTCACTCCCCTCCACCCTGCACACTCCCTCCCACCCACATTCCCCCCTTAGTTCATGTCCATGTGTCATAAGTTCTTTAGTGTCTACATTTCCCATACTATTCTTGCCCTCCCCCTATTTTCTACCTATTGTCTATACTACTTATTCTCTATATCTTTTCCCCCCTCTCCTCCTCCCACTTCCGTGTTGCTAACCTTCCATTTGATGACTTTTTTTTTTACTGTTCATATTTTTAATCTTCTTTTTCTTAGGTAAGTCCCTTTAACATAATAAGGGCTTAGTGACAATGAACTCCTTTAACTTGACCTTATCTGAGAAGCACTTTATCTGCCCTTCCATTCTAAATGAAAGCTTTGCTGGATAGAGCAATCTGGGATGTAGGTCCTTGCCTTTCATGACTTGGAATACTTCTTTCCAGCCCCTTGTTGCCTGCAAGATCTCTTTTGAGAAATCAGCTGACAGTTTGATGGGAACTCTTTTGTAGGTTACTGTCTCCTTGTCTCTTGCTGCTTCTAGGATTCTCTCCTTCATTTTAATCCTGGGTAAAGTAATTATGATGTGCCTTGGCATGTTCCTCCTTGGGTCCAACCTCTTTGGGACTCTCTAAGCTTCCTGGACTTCCTGGAAGTCTATTTCCCTTGCCAGATTGGGGAATTTCTCCTTTATTATCTGTTTAAATAAGTTCTCAATTTGTTGCTCTTCCTCTTCCCTTTCTGGTACCCCTATAATTCGAATGTTGGAACGTTTAAAGGTGTCCTGGAGGTCCCTAAGCCTCTCATTTTTTTTGAATTCTTGTTTCTTCATTCTTTTCTGGTTGGTTGTTCCTTTCTTCCTTCTGGTCCACTCCATTGATTTGAGTCCCAATTTTCTTCCCCTCACTATTGGTTCCTTGTGCATTTTCCTTCATTTCTCTTATCACAGCCTGCATTTGTTCATCTAATTTATGACCAAAGTCAACCAATTCTGTGAGCATCCTGATCACCAGTGCTTTGAACTGTGCATCTGATAGGTTAGCTATCTCTTGGTCACTTAAAAAAATTGGCTCTGGGGCTTTTAATTCTGTTTGAGCCATCTTTTTTATTTTTTATTTTCCTTTGATCTGGTTGTGGCTGTTACATAAGGGAGGCGGAGCCTTAGGTGTTCACCAGGGCAGGGCACCCCAGTCACTGGGTTGTGATGTTGTATGTGGGGGCGGGGTCTGAGAGGGAACAATGGCACCTGCTCTGCTCTCTCCAGGACCTGAGTCCCCCTTGCTGCCTCCCACAAGCAAACTGGGTCTTTCTGGTGCTGGCTCCTGGGTGGGTGGGCTTGTGTACTTTCTTGGACTCTGTGGGCTTCCCCGAGGAGCCTCCTGTGAGGCTGAGAGAACCTCCCGGACTCTGCTCCCACAGGTGTTTTCAGTCAGTGCTCTTAGGCTTATTTCCCAGTGCTGGGTCCCTGGGTTGAGCGGTCTGTGTCGCTGCCTGTTTTAGCTTAGTCTGTCTGCACGCGAATGTGTGGCTGCGAACAGCCAGCTGCCTTGTGCCCCTCACTGGGTCTGCTCGTTGCCTCCCGCGCCCAGGTTCTGACACTGGTCCCTCAGCTGCTTTCTGTGCCCTGCATGCCCGCATCTGCCAGCCAGCACTTTGTCCTGCCGGGACCCCTGGACCCCTCTCCCTAGGCCTCTGACTCCGCCCCTCCTTACCGGTCTGGATGTACAATAGTCTCACTTCTGTTCAGTTCATTTCTCTCTGTTCTGGTTGTTTTTTGTTTCTCAATTTTTGTTGTCCTTAGTTTTGGTTGCGCGGGGAGGCACAGTGCGACTACCTGTGCCTCCATCTTGGCCGGAAATCCTATTTCTTAAGATAAGGTGAGAAAAGTCCTACTCTCTTTATTCTTTTATTTTAAAAAGAGTCTAGCTCAAGTGGGCCTTTATTAAGCCCAAAATTTTGGAATGATTTTGTTGGGTGTCTCTAACAATCCAGGTGGACTACTTTAACTACTTTCATGATATTTATTATCTTTCATTATAATCTTCCTTTAAGGTCATTAATAAATTGAAAATTTATATTTTATGTATAGTTTTGTTCATTCGTAGTTAATTCTTAGAAAACTTTTTGGCTTTGTTTTCTATCATGAATGGTACTTTATTTTACTCTGGTACTATTGGTACTATTGCATTTTCTGAGTGGAAGCTATTATTTTTTTATACTTAATAAGCTTACTGAAATACTAATATTCTTTCTGTATCTGTTACATTATCTATTAGGCAATCACATCATCTGAAAAATGACAGATTTATCCCCTCCAAGCATTACAGTTGTGTTCTTCTGGCCTTACAGCATTCACTATATTTGCAATTTCATCTTTAAGAGAATTAATGTAAGCAAACATCATGTTCTTATTTCCTATTTAAAATGAGAATATGCTAAAGTCTCCTGATTAATTATTTTGGCAATAAGTTTTGGTCATGTAGCCTCTAATAAACTATGGGACTTCTCTTTTATTTCTAGATTATAGATTAATTTAAAATTAATCAAATGTTTCTTCACTTTCATTGAGATAGTCATATCATAGTTCTCCTTTATTCCATTCATGTAGTAAATTATAATGGTAGTTTTTCTAAAATTAAATCAACTTTGCATACATGATAATCTCTGTTTGATCACGATGTATTATTTAATTAGCAAAGTGGATTTCATTAGCTAATATATTGAATCCTTGCCCTAAATTCACAATCAAAATGCACTCTTGGGACTTTGCTGATTCTTGTTGCTCACTCATTGCTGGCATGTTTTCCAACAAATTTTTAAACATATTTATGAAAGATACTCTGAAATCTTTGCTATATCTAATATCCAGGCCTTCTTGAATTTCTACTCACTGCCTAATCCTGAGTGTAGATCTTTTTCCACTTCTTACAACTTTGACTGAGTATTAAACATTATAAGTATCATTTCAGCAATTCTATATTCTGTTATATTCTTCTGATGATTTTTAACAAAAATAATTCTAGTACAGTGGACTTGCCTGACTCAAACTGTAAAGGGTATATCTTTTGTTGTATGTAGCTACTGATACTTCAACACTATTGTTATGGCTCCTGACTCCTGCCATCTTTTCCTGAGGCCCTTGTACTCTTCCTTGTGCCTGAAAATTTGGTAGTCAACCACCAATATGAGCAGAGATAAATATACCCTCTCTATGGTTTCCTTGCTTCTAGCACTCTCCACACCTTCAAATTTCTAACTATTCACTGTGCTTCAACATTTCTATTTATCGGGATTCACCCTTCTTCCACATGAGCTATACACTTTTCAGGAATATAATTATTAACACCAAACTCACAGATATGGCTCTGTACGGTGCTATCTTTTAATAATCAAGTGTTTTCTGATCCTCTGATTTTTCAATGTTTCTCACAGGGCTTCCCTACTCACATGCAGTTTAACTGTCAGCCATGAATTAGGGGCTGTTTATGCATTGACTTTAGATCTCATTTCTTCTTCAGGTCTCATGCTGTCATAATTTCACTTTAATTTCCAGCAGCTTCCAGTGTTCTTTTCTCTGACCTCTGAAACTTTAGCAGAGAAGACTGAAGTTTTGTTGATGTTACTTTTGCTATATACAGCCATGGTGTTTGGCCAGCACTTTGACCATGAAGTCAGGAAGCCATAATCCTATTCCTTCTAGTTGCAATTTTAAAAACTCAAACTCTCTTCTGGTTCTTCCTACTTTTTGACATTTTCCAATGTGCAAATAGTTTTTGCTCTTAATCTAGCTTTTTTATAAATACTCTCTGCATTGGGTCTCTGTAACTATGTCACTGTTGCTCTTTATAGTGCTGGGAAACAACTGGGACAAATGCCAGGGCTGCTGCTCCAGGGTAATTGATGTCACCCTTGGAATCATGCAATATCACAAACCTGCAATATAGTATCTTCCCTCCCAAAGTTTACTGGGAAAATGAGCTGAATGGCAACTCAAGCCCTGCCTCATATGAGAAGAGCTCACTGTTTCTTTACTGGTGGTTGTTGATTGGGGTTGGTTGGCAGTACATGGGACAGTGCCATGCAAAAAAGCAAAAGTATTGCTTAAAAACACCCGGTAGGTGAACATTTTTTACTTTGGCACAGAAACTGACTGAGTACAAAAGGGCTTACCTGAGGAATTTTGCATTTAGAAACGTCCTTGCCCATGTTTGCTTCTAGCCTGGCAACATGGAACTGGAGTTCTCCAATCAGCTATGAGGTTTGGGTTGTAAGAGCCACAGGCTATAATGAGCTATCTCATTATGCTGTGCACCTCAGAGTCTCAAACTTAAATCTCAAGCAGAAGAATTTTCTTTGGCCCTCAGCACTATTTCATACTTAATTCTGCATTTTCTTTGTCTGTATGATGCTTGCTATTCCATTACTCATATCTATTTCAGTTTGAGTTAAAGCTTCTATAATTGCAATATTTTTAAAAATCCACTTAAAATTTCAATTTAAAAGGGTAGGACAGTCATACCTTCTAGATGTTAGAGTAAGAAACCAGAAAGTCAGAAACCAAAACTCTCGTGGCTACCTAATCTCTGCATCTCTCACTTGACCTAAGGTATTCCATTTACCTTCTCCATTCTCTCTTTTTCCAAGCAAGATTTGTATGCCTTAGTCTTCTAATAAGGACATCTTACACCAAATTCTTCATAGAGTAGATTTCTCAACAATCTCTAAAAAATCTACACCACATTATACAGAGCATATGGGAATTATGCTCTGGGAAAAGATGCTTGCTCCACCAAACAGACTAATAACCCAAGAAATAGAAAATGAGCTTTGAGGCACAATATTGATTAGATATTTTCTTACTGAGATCACTATTTACAAATTTCATCTTAATGTTAAGAAGCTTAAAGGAATAATTTATATTCTAATTTAATTATAAATTTGTCCTAAAATATACAATCATTCTATTTCATTGATTTCAATTTACTTTTATACTCCTTCTTTTAAAGTTGCAGATACCATCCTCTATCTATAGTGTAGTACTTTCTAAAACAAAAGCACATTACATAAATGGGAGAAGTCATTATCATGTACTTACTATGCAAGACTGTGCAATGCCCAGAGCAGTGAAGGGAAGGGAATTCTCTGTTCAGAGCAATTTTTTGCATGTTGCTGATACATTTCTCAAATCACAATCATCTCCATGGTAACACTCTGTGATACTGAAAAGAGAATCACTGTCTTTTAAGATCCAGCAGAAATATAATCTTGTTTCTAAATGCAAAAGCTTCTTAGTCAATCACAAATATTGTCAATAATTAGCAATAACAGCAAAGGGAATTCAATTACAGGCAAAGCAAATTGCTTATTATTTAAATGTTCTCTTTTTAATGCATCTCAGTATGAAAGTCCCTCTTTAAATTAGTGGAAGCATGTGTAATTTCAACACCTCCACTGGGGGTTGTAGGAATAGATGTAGTCTTGCTCTTTGGTTGAGTGTTTAGAGGCTTAGGACAAAATTATACTGCTGTTGGTACTTTGTAATGATAGATACTGATAGTAATTTAGATAATTAAGTGTATTCCAGCTTTATTTCAATTTTATCCAGCTTAATATATTTATGTAAATTTAAATACAATCATAACCATTCTGTAATTTTTATCAAAACAGGTGGGGCCATTTCCACTTCATTTTTCTGATGCATTTTAACCTCATACAAAGGTCCAACAAAAGTTCTACCAGAAAAGAGCAAAGAGGACTCATTTCATCTTGGTTCCTGTCAATTGGGTTTAATTTTTGCAGTAGGTGTCACTTTAGCAAATAGTAGAAATGTGAAAAATTTATGAACAGGAACCATGACATCTGGAGAAATAACCTGAAATGTGTTCCCTTCAGTAAGTTCATTAAAGAGACAAGAATAAAAGGATTTAATTTGGGCACCCAGGGGAAATTTGCCTTGAGGTCAATGTTTATCAACTGTTAAGAACTTTTTATTATATAGCCCTTTGTTTCACTTCTTTAAAAAGGACACATATTCCTAAAAATGGCTGTTCTGCCCATTGATTTGTAATTTGGCACAGAAGCATAGGATATGTAAATGATATCGCTAGCAGGGTTGAGAAATTTGAAGTTTGGAAAACATAAGCTATAAGCAACATTCTCTTCCGAGGTGTGAATGCCAGTATTTTCATGTTATCTTTCAGGGTGACATATCTGAGTTGATTTAATCTATGGAGTATTAGAATTTGGATTGTGGCCACAATGCAGGCAATTTAAGTGATGTCAACTATAAGCACTCAGGTGATTTTTATTTTATTTATTATTTTTTAAATTTATTAAATATTGTGTCTCAGTAACTACAATTCCATCAAGTCTAGAAACTGTTGCTGAAAATTAACCCATGATCTAATTTGGGGTACACTGCACAGAGCAAAAGATGAATGTGCTGGAATAAACGTAGCTAAAATATACTTTGATACTATTCCCACTGAGAAGCAGATTCCAATCCCTGACTCCCTAAAATTTAGCTTGAATTCGTGGCTTGCTTAACTAATAAAACATTGTAGAAGAGATGTTCTGGGGCTTATAAAACTAAGACAAAATAAGTCTTGCAGCTTCTGCCCAAGTCTTTTGAAATACACTCCCTGGAATCCTGAGCTTCCAAGTAAGAAGTTACTTACATGAATGGCATTTTGTGAGATCTGCAGATGACTGTTCAAGCTGAGTGCAACTTTCAATCTATTCCAGCCAATGTGTCAGATATGTGAGAAAGCCATCATAGACCCTCCAAACCAGTCTACCCACCAGGTGAATACAATCAAGTTAACTTGATTGATGCCACATGGAGTAGAAAATTCTGCTAGCTGACTCCTGATTGAATTCTTGAACCACAAAATCTGGAGACATAATAAAATAGTTGATGTTTCAAGACTCTTTGTTTGGAGGTGGTTGGTTATGCAGCAATAGATAAACCAGAATAAGAAAAACTGTGTCATAATTTTGGGGGTTTGTAGAGACTACAAAACATTTTTTCTACTAACCAGCTAGAAACCTATTGTTATCTGTTAATCTCCACTACAAAATATAAATTTTATCTAATGATCATACACCATTTTCCCCCTTGAACACCATCCTTATCATTGATATACTATATATTTTTCTGTCTTATCATTCTAAATATTGTATTCATCCCTGGCTGGTGTGGCTCAGTGGATTGAGCCCTGTCCTGAGAACCAAAGGGTCACTGGTTCAATTCCCAGTAGGGGCACATGCCTGGACTGCAGGTCAGGTCCCTGGGAGTGGGTGCCTGACAGGCAACCACATGTTGCACTTTCTCTCCTTCTCTTTCTCCCTCCCTTCTTTTCTGTCTAAAAATAAATACAATTTTTTAAAAATCTTTAAAAAAACATTTAAAAATAAATAAATAAAAGCTGTGTTCTGATAAAGTTAGTAATGATCTTTTCTCAGGCAAATAAAAGTGTTTTGAAATCATACAGAGATCCTCCACTATAAATCTTAGAAAGTCACCTAAATTATTATATTTACATACTATAATATTATAAATGTGTTAAGAATGGGGAACTTGTAGTAATAAAATTTCTTATAGTAGAATAACAAGTTCAGTGTTTTTGAGGCAATACATTATTATAAAATATAAGGAACATCAAAATGTATTATACTTTACAATTAAGATCAAGGAAGAAAATACTTTGAAATCATGAAAAAAAACAATCAAAGGAAAGTAAAATGTCTAACTTCAAGCTAGTGGTTCTTACTTAAAGAGATAAGTAAAAGCTTAAGGGTGCTTTAGTTAATAAGTGATACCATACCAAACCCAGGTTTGGCTGTGTGAACCTTGAAAGCCAAAAATTGAGAGACAAGCATTGGTGGAAGGAAAGTAGGCTTGCTTATGCAGGAGCTGACATCTCAAGAAGATGGTGGATTCCCTTGCAAACACCATCTTAACAAGTGGACACAGGTAGAGATTTTTGTAAGGAGGGGAAAGGAAAACAGGAAAAAACAAAAAGAAATAGTAAAAAGAAAATGAAAGGAGGGGGTTGACAGTTCTCCGTTGAGGGGACTACATGCAAGCCAACACAATCTGTTCAGATAACTGGTTGAAGGTCAGCAAATATCTCAGAGGGGAATGTCTGAAATTTGAATTGTGCTTCTTCTGAAGTTAGTTCCTAGAATTCTTAAGCAAACAGGCTGTTAATCTGCTACCACATATTAGTTAACAGGTTATCATTTACAGAAATAATGTTTAAAAAAATGGTAGGGTAGATTAAACAAGCACAGACCCTAACATATACTACCACATACGAATTTACTAAATTAATAAATTAGAAGCTAAAGGATTTCTAGACTGAAGAGAAATATATTTTAATGGGCCATAATGAAAAATATTTGAAAAGGTACAAGGAATTCAGAACTGGTATCAAGAGGGTTAGAAAGTAAGAGGACATACAAGAAAGCAAACATAACAGAATAATTTCAATATAATCCAACCCTTACTAAGAGATAAACAATTTCTCCCAGGGAAGATATATAAATACTATCTAAAGAAGCAGCATTCTACATTCCACATTTTTTAAAAAAGTAAGATTAACATAGGCACAAAACACAAAGAAGCATTTGAACTCTTGATAGAATAAAATTGTGATGGTGCATGTGGATGGGCCCTGAGGCAGCCAGATTGGAGGAGGAAACAAACAAAAAAGTTCAAGTCAGTGAGATCCATGTTCAAATCTCCAATTCCCTACTTTCTCAATTCTCAGCAAATTACTAAACTTTTCCAAGATTTAATGTTATCATCTCCAAATTAAGATAACATCTCTTATTAATTAATTATCTTTTATCTTTCAGAAATATAATAGGTAAGCACCCAAGAACTGTTACATTTTCTTTTAATTAAGGGGTATGGAGAATACCTCTAATAATGTGGTATGACTCTAGAGTCATGGAGAATAACTCTAGAGTTGTTACTCTAATGTAGAAGTAAATTTTTTTTAATTTAACCTTTATTGAATTTTTTCCATTACCATCTAGTCCCCTTATACTCCCCTCTTCCCAGCAATCACCACACTGTTGTCCATGTCCATGAGTTCTTTTTCCTTTATGCTCCACCCCTCCACCTCCTAACTGCCCTCCAGGTGTCATGTGCTCTTCATCTATGAGTCTGTCTCTGTTCTCCCTGTTAGTTCAGTGTGTTCATTGGATTCCACATATGGGTGAAATCATATGGCATTTGTCTTTCTTCAACTGGCTTATTTCACTTAGTATACTGTTCTCCCGGTTCATCATACTGTTGCAAGTGTAAAATTTTCTTCTTTCTTTATAGCCAAGTAGTATTCTATCGTGTAAATGTCCCAAAGTTGCTTTATCCATTCACCTACTGATGGACACTTGGGCTGCTTCCATATCTTGGCAATTGTAAATAACACTGCAATGAATATAGGGGTGCTATGCTCTTTTGAATTAGCATTTTTGGGTTTCTTTTATATATTCCCAGAAGTGGGATAG
Source organism: Tonatia bakeri (assembly GCA_004024845.1). NCBI lineage: Eukaryota > Metazoa > Chordata > Mammalia > Chiroptera > Phyllostomidae > Tonatia > Tonatia bakeri. The sequence goes on from PVIA01010754.1 coordinate 39,298, forward strand.
CTGGGCTGAAAGGCAGATCCATTTTTAATATTGTAAGTTATCTCCATACTGCTTTCCTCAGTGGTTGCACCAGTCTACATTCCCACCAACAGTGAAAAAAGGTTCCCCTTTCCCCACACCCTCACTAACACTTGTTGTTTGTTGATTTATTGATGGTAGCCATTCTGACAATTGTGAGATATCTCATTGTGGTTTTAATTTGCATTTCTCTGATGATCAATAACATGGAGCATCTTTTCATATGTCTATTGGCCATCTGTATGTCCTGTTTGGAAAAGTGTCTATTCAGGTCCTTTGCCCATTTTTTAATCGGATTTATTTTTTGCTGACTACTGGGCATCAGGAGCAGTTTCCATCCCTCTCTCTGAGTCAGGACCTCAGTGGGAGGTCCTGAGGCCCCCATCCACTACAGCTTCTGGAGCAGCACTTGAAGCCACCACCACAGCAAATGGTGGAAATGACCCAAGTAAGTTTGAGGTCATTGGAGACAGCTGTGGTTCCTCTGTGTATATAATAGTATGGAAAATTGGAAAAGGGATGTGAGATTTCTGAACTCTGGCATGAAGAGGTCTCCCAGACATCTGGTCAGGCACAGAGGACCTAACGGGTTTCCTTAGATGGGAGAAAGGGGATTTAAAAATCTATCTGTCCTGCCTTTTATTGACTTGTGTACCTGAAGCACATAAAATATTCTACAATGTCTTGGAGAGAAGGTGTTAGAGGGTCAGGGTGAAGGGCTGCTGTGTGGAAGTATATCTGAGGCAATCAATAAAACGTGACATTCAGAACTAAAAAAAATTTTTTTGGTGTTGAGTTTTATAAGTTCTTTATAAATTTTGGATATTAGCCCCTTATCAGGTGTATTAGTGAATATGTTCTCCCATTCAGTGGGTTGTCTTTTTATTTTGCTGATGATTTCCTTTGCTGTGCAAAAACTCTTAATTTGATGTAGCACCATTTGTTTATTTGTTCTTTTGTTTCCCTTGCCTGGGGAGATATATCGGATAAAATATTGCTGTGAGCAATGTCAGAGATTTTGCTGCCTATGTTTTCTTCTACTATTTTTATGGTTTTGAGTGTAACATCTAAGTGTTTGATACATTTTGAATTTATTCTTGTGTATGGTATAAGAAGGTGATCTAGTTTTATTTTTCTGTGTGTATCTGTCTAATTTTCTCAACACCATTTATTGACTAAACTATATTTTTATATGCATATTCTTTTTATTTTTAATTTTATTTTAATTGTTGTTGCAGTACAATTTTCTATCTTTTATTACCATCTCAACCCTCCCACCCAGCCCTCCCCTCCTCCCTCCCATTTCCACCCACTCCTAGTTTTTATCCATGTGTCCTTTATACTTCTTCCTGTATACCCTTCCCCTTTTCCCCTGAAATTCCCCTGAAATTCCTTCTCCTCTCCCCTCTGAACTCTGTCAGTCTGTTCTCTATGTCAGTGTCTTTGGTTATATTTTGCTTGTTTCTTTGTTTTGTTGTTTAGATTCCTGTTAAATGTGAGATCATATGGTATTTGTCTTTCACTGCCTGGCTTATTTCGCTTAGCATAATGCTCTCCAGTTGCATCCAAGCTGTTGCAAAAGGTAGGAGTTCTTTCTTTCTGCTTCATAGAATTCCATTGTGTAAATGTACCATAGTTTTTTGATCCATTCATTTACTGATGGACATCTAGGTTGCTTCCAACATTTGGCTATTGTAAATTGTGCTGTTATGAACATTGGGGTGCATAGGTTCTGATCAAACTATCTTTAGTTCATTCATTATATGTGCTTGCTTTCTCTGTCAAATACTAATTGACTATAAAGGTGTGGGCTTTTTTCTGGGCTCTCTGTTCTGTTCCATTGATCTGTCTGTTTTTATGGCAGTACCATTCTGTTTTGATTACTATAGTTTTAATAGTATAATTTGATATCAGGTAGTGTGACTCCTCCAACGTGTTTCTTCTTTCTCAAAAATGCTGTCGTTATGTGGAACTATTTGTGGTTCTGTATAAATTTTTGAAATATTTGTTTTAGTTCTGTGAAATACTTCATTGGAATCTTGGTAGGAATTGTGTTGAACCTACAGACTTCTTTGGGTAGCATGAACATTTTAGTGATGTTAATTATTCCAATCCATGAACCCAGTATGTACTTCTACTTCAGTATATCTTCTTCAATTTCTTTCTTCAGTGTCTTATTACTAATTTTCCAAGTACAAGTCTTTTATATCCTTGGTTAGGTTTATGCATAGGTATTTTAGAAGTAAACATTTTTATCCATCCTGAAGAAATTAAATTGAAAATTTTCTCTTTTTTTTTTAACGATCTGAGAACATCTTTTTTTTTTAAGATTTTATTTATTTATTTTTAGAGAGGGAAGGGAGGGAGGAAGAGAGAGAGAGAGAAACATCAACGTGCGGTTGCTGGGGGCCGTGGCCTGCAACCCAGGCATGTGCCCTGACTGGGAATCGAACCTGCGATGCTTTGGTTTGCAGCCCGAGCTCAATCCACTGAGCTACACCAGCCAGGGCTAATTTTCTCTAACTTTTAATTCCCTTTTTCTGATTATTTATATAAAAAAGGACAGTTAAAACAACAACAGCACATATCTACTATGTATTTCTCTCTTTAAGTCTTATAGAAAGTATAGTTAATGTTTTCCTCTCTTCTACCAACTGAAGATTATGACTTTGGCAAATAATAGAAAATATGCAAAGTAATTATATCTGTTTATTTGTCTATTAAGAAAATAAATTCCCAGATTCTAGAAAAGAGCCTTTATTAAATAATAGGAATGAGGAAGACAATTTTGAGTCAGTTATAGTTTATCAAAAATAGTTTCAAATAATATATTTCTGAATTCAACAGATATAATTTAAAAAGCATCATGGAAGTATTATCCAGTAATTCTTAGATCAAAAACAATGAAATGGGAAGGATATATGCTCTTAGATATTTGAATACCTTTGAATAATAACAGTCATAGCTAATGTTAATTGAGCATTTATAAATATAGTTACTGCTCATAATTATTCATTTTTTAAATTTAATTCTGAAACCAACTCTAGGAAGTAGATACTACTGTTTTCTCCATTTTTCAAATTAGTCAACCAAATCACTAAGAGGTTCAGTGATTTCTCCAAGTTGTACAACTAATGAAAGTTACAGATACAAATGAACTTGAAAACTTCACATAAGTAAAAACATGGATATTATCTATTTTTTAAAATGGAATATTGTATAAAATGTTATGGTGGGTGATTCAAAAGACTCAGACTACAAGGAACCAGCAGGAGAGCAGCTTTTTGAACAAACACATGCTTCAGTCTTTTCTTGAATGTGGTTGGTCCCCCTCCCATTTTTGCAGTTTCACTTCTAAGTTGTTTTGGAGTCACATAGCAGTTCGAGTCTGCCAGATGCTTACTAGAGCTAATACTAATGCAATCCATCAACACTAGTCAATATTTGTTAGTTGTCTGTCTGCAGCCAGTCTCCCCCACTCACAACCAGTGTGTCCTTCATAAAATGACTCACCTCCTGTTTTCAGCTCTTTAACAATTAGGTGAAAGTGACCAAATTCTTAGTTATAGACTGGTTTGGGGATGGACATGTGATACAGCTTTTTGCTGGCAGGTTCTGAAGAGGAAGTTTCCTCTCTTTTGTGAAAGCTACTAGAAAAATACTTTTTTCTTCAGTAGATGGCTTGTTGCATAAATGTAACAATGTGGGAGTGTGGCAACCACTGGTGCTATCATGGGGAAAAATTTGAGAATCAAGATGATAGAAGAGCCAAGATAACTCCAAGGAAGTGCTGATGGGGTGTGTAAGACTTTGCAAATCTCTGGATCAGATCATGCTTGACACCAGGTCTAACACTGTATTTTTCAGTTATGCAAGTCATCCAAGTTACTTTTTAAATTTAAACTAGGTTCCATATGGTACAATCTCACAGAGCAGGATTTCCTACTTCAGCCCTGTTGATGTTGGCTCAGATAGCTCTTTGTGGACTGTATGGTGCACTGTAGCATATTGAGCAGAATCCTTGGCCTCTGCCGACTAGATGCCAGTAGAACATCTCCAGTCCTGACAATAAATATTGCCAAGTGTTCCCTGCAGGGCAAAATCCCTTCTGTAAGAATCACTATTATAAAGACATTTTGGGTACCTTCCTACCAACCAGTCCCTTTCTTTAACTATCCTGATTCTTATTCACGCATCCACACATTTTTACTTTGATTCTTAAACTAAACCATGTCATTTTATTCTTTGACCACAGATTTGTTTGCAGGTAAGAAAGTGATGAAATTTAGGCTGCTGTATTTCAGGAAAGGTTTGTGATTTTAGCTAAAGGAAAAACACTTCTGTCTTCTGATAAAATTGGTAATGCTGTTAGATTTGTAGAACTCTGTAGTCCTGGAAATCATAAGCAGACATCTGTGACCATGTTGAGAAAGCAGCCCTTAGACAAAAACTGACACAAATAAGAACAGAAAGATATATATAAAAAAAAGTTTTGAAGAAGTCTATATGCAGTTGAATCGAACCTTCCCCCCAGTATGAGTAAATATATTACCTTTATTGATGAACTTATTAGAATTATGTTGGCTATTATTTACAATCTATGTGCTTTATCTAATTCAAAGAATTTGCTTTCTCTTGGGATATTAAAGAAGTTTCAAACAAATAAATAGAGTTTCATGTTGCTAATAGAAATTTCTATAATGATGAGAATGTTCTAGATTTGTGTTTTCCAATCTGGTGGCCATTGCCATACATGGCTATTGAGCACTTGAAAATTTGCTAATGGGACTAAGGAACTGAATTTCTTTCATTATTAATAAAGAACATGTAACATGAGATCTAACCTCTTAACAGAATTTTAATTGTATAATACAGTATTGTTAACTACAGGCACAAAAATGAACAGCAGAACTCTAGAACTTAATTATTATATGAAACCAAAACTCTATACCTATTAAGTAGTACCTTTCTATGTCTCCCTCACCAAGACCCTAACAACCACCATTTGGTTCTCTGTTCCTATGTGTTTTACTGTTAGATACTCCATAAAAGCTAAAATTTTAATATTATTTAACTTAAAGTAATTTAAATAGCCATTTGTGAATAGCAGCTACTATATTGGACAACACAGGTCTAGAATATATTAAAATAAAACATGACCATGCAGTCATATTTTTGAGTAGTAATAAGTCACAGACTATAGAGATGGTCAGGGGAGATGGGGATTTTAGGAAATCATATCAGAAAATATAAGATTCAAAATTAAATTGTGGGATGGACAAAATAAAGAAACAGGACAATTAGGCAATAATCAATGTTCCAGGGAGCACCAAAGTTGGCATGTTGCCCTGAAGGCTGACTCAAGTAGACATGGAATTTGAATTTGCACAAATGCAAAGCATAGTGTATTAGTCTTATGTTTAGCAAAATGGTAAACATCTGGATTAAAGATCTTGGGTCAGATGCCCACCAAGTTTCAGTCACCTATGGCCAGAATGGTAGGCAGCATGTCTGTGTAATTTCCTAAGTGGACACTCTAAGTATTGATAATGATATATAGCCTTGTCTTTTTATTTGGATTTCTTCAGTCACATGAGATGTGTGTTGTTATCCTCTTTCTGTTAGGGAAGAAATACAGCAATAAAGCTCTTAAACAAGTGCTATTACTCCTGCATATACAAGCCCTCAAAACTCCTCTATTTACTATTTAGTCCGCTTTTATCACCCCAGGAAACAATTCTAGAGATACTTAGATCAATTTCAAAATACCACACATTGCTTTATTTAAATTGTTGCTCTCTATGAGGCATGTTCAATGCAGAGACACAGCTTGTATCCATGCAGGTACCAAATCCCACCATCTTTATGTCAAAATGCGAAATGTGTGCCTGAAAAGAAGCATTGGCTGCTCCAGAAATCCACAAGCAATAGCTGTCCTGGTGTCTTTAGAGGGAATGTGTGGTTATGTACTTGGATTACAAAATGGTCAACAACTGTGGGAAAGTTTCTCAAAACTTTTCACTTACAGAGCTTTCTAAGTCAGAAGTGTTTCAAAAGTTGAGAAACCAAAGGAATCAGTGGGTGGGTCCTACTCTGTATGTATTCAGCTATCTTCAAGAGCCTTGGTACCATGGGTTTTTGTCAGTGATTCTCAACAGTAAGCCCAGTGGGCAGCACCCTAAATGGGGTGAATAGCCAGCAGGTGGAGCAGGGCACCAACAGCCAACCTCAGTACTTGTACAAGAAGAGTTTCAAAATCAAAGCCGTGTCAGCAGGTGCAAGCTCCACATACCAAGCCCTGCAGTGCTGTTCCCTGGTACTTTTCTGCCTGTGGAATAACATATAAAAATCTAAAAACTCAAAAATCTGCAGTTTTTGAAACAACTGACTGACAGCATTTCTGGGTTCATATTAAACATTGCTTCCTCTTTGGGGAAAGAAGAGGAGATAAAATATACTTCAAACAAAGTTTACCACAGACTGAATTTATAATCTGCCATGTCTGTGGTGACTTACTAAGTGCATTCTATGATGATCTTTAAAAAATGGTTGAAAGGAAGAAATATAAATATCTCTGCTGAGAAAAAGTATTGTACTTTGCCAGCATTGTTGGAACATTTGGAGAGATCATGAGCAAATATTTAGGTTACAGAGATATCTGCCAAGGTAAAGGTCCTTCAGTAAAAAGGACATTAGAAATTTCTGTCTGGAATATAATACTTTGCCAAATGGAAGTATCAAAAGTGAGAATAAAATCATCAAAGATTGATGGTTGGTTTGTGGGGAATGAGGGAAAGGATTAAAGAAAAAAATTGTCTGTTTTAGAATCCAAATATCAATACAAATTTTAAAAAGCAATCCTAATGAAAAATATCCATTTTATAAAATACAAATATATAAAATGAAACTGTAACTTAATAGGGAGGGACAAGATGTGAGCTGCCTGGGGAAGTAAATTCCAAGCTTGAGCTGAATGTTCTTTCCAGACTATTCTCTTTGGAAGTGTTTCCAGCCGAAAGTATGCTCCGAGGCACACCTTGGGTGATGTATTAACATTCTGAAAGCTTTTACCTAAACCAATAAATGAAACTCCCTGATTAGCTATAAGCCCTGTAGACTCAGTAACTTTACTCATTAATTAACAAAGGGACAAGTGAAAGAAAGGAGAGACGTGTAGGGCAAAGAAAAAAATCTTACCATTTCTATTAAGTCTTAGGATAACAACAGAGATTGAAATTATGATTTATGGCCACTGTTTTCAGGGCAATTTGTTGAAAGAGCTAAATTTTGGATTTAAATAACATAAAGCAGCTGATCAGTGATCTGTATGTGTTTGGATTTGAATGTGTGTATACAGTTTTTCACATGCATACATTCAGAATGCTTACAGATACATATAAATATTTATGACACATTTGTAAATTCTGTTTAAGGAAATGTTGTTATAGATAGTTTCAATTGAAAAATTGTGATGCTGAGACTTACAGAAGATTATAAATATATTTTCTTATAGAAACGAAGTACACATCTGCTAATAAGATGAAAGGCCTCTATAATGATTTCCCTCTCCACTCAGAAGTTAAAATGATGGCTGGATTTTACAGATAGAGAGGATATGTGGCAATGAAATATTTATTAACTTAACCAGAAATGTCAGATATAGGCAATTTTTTTCTTTATAAACAACTGATCTGTTTGGATAGGAAAATGTCACATTGAAATACAAAAGTGTAAGGAGTAGGGATAGAAAGAAGATTGGTTGCAGGAATTGTAGATGAATTTCAAAGTAGCAGCAGCATTGAAGAGTTTGATGGTATAAAAAGTGCAGAGGTCATGCTTCAGCATGGAGAAGATTTAGAAAAGTACACTGTCTATATCTCATATGAGTTTAATATAAAGTGTACATTTGTTCTGTACAGCTCTATAGAATCACCAAATATAAAACAATAAATTTCATCTACGCTAACCTGATCATTTTTTCTCTAGAAGTAGCAGTCTTTCTTAAGAATTGTTAAACTGAATTCTAAAGTAATCATAAATAAAAATTAAGTATGCTGATATGATTTTAATTTACACCCATGTAGTTATCAAAATTTACATAGTCATTAGGATTATCTAACTGAATATTCAGTGATTATTATGTCTAAATACAAGAATTAACAAGTATATTAAATTCTGAATTTTAATTAACATACTTGACTAAAAATCAATACATTATATATAGTAGTATTATCAAAATAACCTTTGAAAATAGAAATTTTCCAAGGTAATTCATTTACAAATTCATATTCTTGGTCATCTCCAAGGTAGTTCATTTACAAATTCATATTCATTGTGCAAAGTCATTTAGGAACTATCCCAGATTCTGAAAATGTGTCTCTATACTTAAGGGTTTCTTATTAGAAAACTAAGCTATATGATAAACATATGAAACCTACTGCAAAGACAAAGTTAAAGAAAAGAGTAAATTTGAATGGGCTGAGGTAATGTTAGTATATTTTATTAAAGAAATAGAACTAAAATATGCCTGGAAAGATATAAGTTTCTATAATAAGTACTCAGTGTTTTGGTGGTGGAATATGCAAAATTTGGGATGAAGAGAATATATTAATTTCTGAGCATTAGTCTTAGAGATAAATATCTAAAAAATACAGTGAATGACACTGAATGATTTTTGCCCAACCTCAATGTGTTTGAATTTATCAATCTATTTTTAAAAGAATTTATTTTCTAGGTTGCAAAGGAATTCTAAGAAAAGACATCAGAGGACAATGGCAGTGCCTATGTCCTTGATTCAGTAGTTACCAAATATGTGACCTGTTCAGCTTCCCTTAGTCAGAATCCCTGATCTCTACACAAGCTTCCAGCTCCATGCTGTTCTTTCTAAGACAATGCGATGGATATTAAAAACCAGAGTAGTACCCAACTTAAGTGTCGCCTTTGAAGACAGCCATCCAGACTTATAACCTGGCTTCATCCCTTATTACCTATACACGTTGGGTAAGTAAATCATGAACTCTTCATGATTTAGTTTCCATATCTATAAAGTGGGCCTGATAATAGTGGATACCTCAGAGTTTTGGGGTGAATTATGTAGATGTAACACATTTAGAGCACAGGTGGCAAACACAAGGCCTCTGGGCCAAATCCGGCCCTCCACCTTATTTTATCTGGCCGGCACCTTGTTTCTACCTGGTGGCAGCGCCGAGCTCCTTGCCCCTAGTTAAGAAGTAATTATATTTATACAGTCCTAAATTACATTTGTCCCTTTGAAGGCAACCTTGAGGCTGATTTGACCCCCAGTGAAAATGAGTTTGACACCTCTGACTTAGAGGAATGACTAGCCTATGGTAAGTGACCAAAATTTTAAAGTACTCTGAATTAGCTCTTCAAAAATTCTATTTCTACTCAGATATCATTTAAATATTAAACCACTTCAATTTGGCCTTCATTTCCATCCTTTAACACAAATCCATAAATACCGAATTTCACCTGTGTTACCAAACCCCAAAGAATCCTGCTCTGTGCTCATCTGACACAAACTCTGCACATTCAACCCCGGTGGCTACCCTTGCCTCCTGGAAAAAAATCTGCCTTTTTGGGTTTCCATGAATCCCTGATCTCCTCACTGGATGCTCTTTCAGTCTCTTATATTTGCATCACTCATTTCAGTGCACTTCTCAATGCTAGTATATCACAGATTTGGATCCATGTCTATAACATTTCTGTAGCTTCACTCACTCTGTACAAATTGGATGTAGGCTTCAGTTTCTAACAGAAGTTATATGGTGATAAATGTCAATCTCACATATCAAAATGATATTACTCTCTAGACTGCAGACATCCAATAAACTGATATTCCTCCTTTGTTGATGTAAATAGCATCACAAGCATGATATTGTTCAAATGACACTGTTTATTATCTCTTTAAATGTTTTACTTCTTTAATCACCTCCAAGACAAGACAGGGAATGAATGCCTACCAAGCGCTCAAGTTAAAAGCACTAAAAAATTACCCTTGATGAATCTATTTCTTTTATATTAAACATCCAGTACATAAAGATGTCCTTGTTTTTACTTCCGAATATACCTAAAATTCATCACTGCTTACCATATCCACTTTCAGCCTAAGAACCCAAGCCACCAACCATCACCATAAAGACCACTCTCATGTCTCATGTTTTTCTCTAATGGTTATCTTGTTCCTGTGCTCTCCCATTCCAATCCAACCTCTCCACAGCAGCCAGAGTAGTCTTTTAAAAAATCAGATCTGATCACTTACCTTTGAAGACAATGTAATGGTT
>PVIA01010755.1:0-49529 GCA_004024845.1 Tonatia bakeri
CTCTCTGATTTCAGTCCCCTCTGCCATTTCCCACAAGCAAACTGGGTCTTTCTGGTGCTGGTTCCCAGGCAGGTGGGCTTGTGTACGTTCTAGGACCCCCATGGGTCTCTCCAACGACCTCTCCTGTGAGGCTGGGAGTCTCTCCTGACACCTCAATCCCCACAAGTGTTTTCAATCGGTGCTTTTAGGCTTTATTTCCCAGCACTGGGTACCTGGGTTGCGTGGTCTATCTCGCTGCCCGTTTTCACCTGATTTATCTACTCATGAATGTGTGACTACGGACAGCCAGCTGCTTTGTGGACCTCACTGGGTCTGCTTGTTGCCTCCCTGCACCCGGGGTCTGCCACCAGAGTCTGCTAGTTGCCACCTGCTCCCTGAACACCCTGGTGTGCCAGCCGCAGCTTTTTCCTACCACGACCCCTCTCTGCCGGCCGCTGACTCTGCCCCTCTTACTAGTCTGGATGAATGGTTGTCAGACTTCCATACAGTTCAGTTCTCTTGTCTGTTCTGGTTGGGTTTTTTTTCTAAATTTTTGTTGTCCTTAATTTTGGTTGTGCGAGGAAGCACAGTGTGTCCACCTATGCCTCCATCTTGGCCGGAAGTGTAAACACAGCTCTATTGTTTCTCCTAAGTGCCTGGGTGAGATTTTTTTTCCCCTCCTTCCCCCAGGTTCCATTGGCACATGAGGAAATACAGCAATGAACCCCCAACCCCTCCACACATCAGCATTTTCCCCTCCATTTATGATGGTTATTTCTTGGCTTGTTATATTAATTACATTGAACTACCACAGACCTCTCCTTCTAGGTGCGTGTTGCCATGAAGTAATAGCAGGGGGGAAACAGAACCAAATGTTAACCTTCTTGGGGCACTGATAGAGGCAAGAAGACTGATTTCTTATAAAGTCTATGAAGATATGTTGCTCATTCTCCCCATGGGAAAGTCCGTGAGAGGACGGAATGCTGCAGGTTTTACTATAATGGAGCTGCCCCACATGGAAGGAAACCCCAGGAGGTAGGGGGAGTGTGATTTCTCCCCAGACCCTTCACAATGTTTTCTTCTGTCAACTCAATCCTTTAGGCTGAAGCAGTTGGGCTGTGAGCAACTGAAATGTCTGTCTCCTCAGGGGAAGGTAGCAGCTAAGTAGTTCCATTCCCACCTTCAGAAAGCCCCCACACCCCACCTCACACACACAGCAATCATAGTTCCTTGGAGATCCCTTCCTGGGACCACTGGGTACAGGAGATTTTATCTCCAGAACATTCTGTGATGCCATGTTTTCCAAAAGACCTGGTCTTTTCTTAGCTTTCAAATGCCACAGACTTGCTTAATACCAGTGCAGTCTGTATAAAAACATACATTCATCTGTGGACACAGCCTCCATAAACCTCAGTAATCTGCCAAGGTCAAAATACTACATTGTTGAAGCCTCAAACCTCATACTGGATTTCAAGGTTCCAGTAACCAGCACCCTTTCTCTTGGCCTGAATTCTAAAGAAATGAGAAAAAAAAATAAGGCAGATGTGATCAACCTGTCACATTTTTCAATAATAAACTTATTATTGCACACTGTGGCTTACATATCTCAGCAAGTACACTTTCCAGTTTGCCTTCTTCTCTTCCAAGACATAGGCAGAGTTAGATGACCACAGCCTCGCCACATGGGGGCCAGGCTCTCTATTGTTACTCCATGGAGCAGCGGAATCAATAGTTCCTAGTTCCAAATTTTAAAAAAAGAGAACAGGGATTACCCAAAGGCCTCTCTCAAACTTGTCAATGAGATCTATCATTCTACTCTGGCTGGTGTGGCTCATTGTTTGGAGTGCTGTCCTGGGCATATACTTAATCCCTAGTCCAGGACTGTAGGGGAGGCAATTAATCAATGCTACTCTCTCACATCAATGTTTCTCTCTCCCTCTCTTCCTTCCACTCTACAAGCAGTGAGGGGTGAGGGGGAAATGTCCTCAGGCTGAGGATTTAAAAAAATAGCAAGATCTATCATTCCTACTGCCCTGGGAGAAGTCACTGAGTGGGCTGAGCAGCCAGGGTAGTGACAGTAATGCAGTGGCCCTCTATTAAAAAGGAAGTATTAAGAATGAGGAATATTTTTTATTGCTAATAGCTATTAATTTATCATTAAATATATTTTAAGTAGTTCCACGTCTGGAAAATGCAGCTCACTGTAATAACCTTTTATTGGAGACTTGATTAGTCCAGGCAGTATCAGGTGTTTTGTGCAATATCTCATTTAATTAGGAGGTGAGCCTAGGGGACGGGTTGTGTCATCACCCCCATTTTGCAGATGAGAAAGCTGCAGCACAGAATTTTGATCAAAGGTTTGAACATGTACCTAGTAAATAGTGAAGCCTGGTCTCAGAAGCATTTCTTTGAGCAACTCCACAAGTGATGCTCAGGCTTCACTCCAGACCTACTGACCCAAAAATCCAGAGATAGAGTCCAGCAGTGTGTTTTAATCAGCCAAGGGGAAGGGGAATTGAGCTCTCACCCCTCAGGCAAGAGAGAACAGGAAGCCAAAGGAAAATGAAAGGTAGCAATCCTGAGTGCAGAGAAAAGAAGAGTCGTGGAGAACATTTATTCCAAGTTAAAGAAAAATGAATGAAAATTTTGGCTGCAGCACTGACTAGGAGAAATATTTACAGAACTCTGTAGACATCTCCATTTTTTGTTTACATTGTCTTCAAAGAGTTTGTGTAGAGCACATGTAGATTAATTCAATTGTTTAGTAAACATGTATTGAGTGGTTACTTTGAGGAGGAATGTAACATAGGGGTTGAACTTTCAGATTTGGTGGCCAGGTGGCCTAGCTTCAAATTCCAGCTCTAACCCTTAACAGTAGTATGACCTAGAGAAAGTTTGTTCACATCCCTTCTTCAGAGTGCTCATCTACAGAGTGGTGTTAATACAATACCCACAGTATACTACATCCATCGATATCATCCATTTTCCAATTAACTGTAAGAATGAAGAGTAAAATGGGGCATAGAGATACATTAATGGAAAGCTTTCATTTATTGAAGAGATTTGCAGCTGTGTCTGATATTTATCTGATTAACTGCTCAAATTTTAAATCTCCACTCCATAGCAGAAAAAGATTTTGTTTGACATTTTGTTTAAAACTTGGTAACCACTGAGAGCTTTATTGGAAGCAATAAGAAAGAGAACAAAAAGAGAAGAAAACAACATTGTACTTTTTACCCAAGGCTTTTGTCTTAACAAGCAGAATTGGCCCTCTGGGTTATGGAGGCGGCCTTTGATCTAAAGTAGGCCAAATGTCATTATTCCTGATTAACACAACTTTATTTCCCAATAGAACAATAAGAATTCTTGGTATGTTATTTTGTTACGATTAGAAAGATTGAGTACCTGATTTTGCCTGCTATGATCACTAGAATATTGTTTTTCTTCCGAATATCTTTGTAATGAGGAATAAAGTTTAAATATTTTTCACATGACTGAACGTATCCCAGCCAAAATTCGGTGGAGATAAACAGTATTGTTTCCACACAATTCTTTTCAACTTTAATAGTTTATGGACAATGGGATGTAAAGTGGGTTGGTTGGTTACACATCTACACGCCTGCTTCATCGAGATGCTGCATGTAGATGCACAAAGCTGATTAAGAAGGAAGTGGCAGCATCTGAAGCAGAATGCAATCTCATTTCTAAGGGAAATGGCACCAAAGTGGTGGAAGGTTATTTCACTACCCAAAGGCCTGCTGATAAGCGGAAGATTTTCATGGTTCACCATGAAAAAGTTTGGGGTGGGGGGGTGTGGATTAGAACAAGCTAGGAGCAAGCCACTAACCGCACCCTATGTTGCGTACTCTATTTGATGGTGGTATGGCAGAGATGTTTTGCTGTTCCTAAATATGTATTGTCCTTCATTCTTGAATTTTTGTTGCCCACAGTGCCACCCAAAATACATTTCCCATTGGCCGCTTCATAGTAGACAGTTGTCTATGTTCTGAGCAATGGGACAAAAGCAGATTTGGTGATGTTTAGCTTGTTGAAAGTACTTTTAAGTGAGGTTTGTCCTTCTTGTTTTTCTTTCCTGCTAAATGGAAACAAAAGGGTTGGGACTGGACAAGCCATCTTGAATTGTCAGGATCACAACCCAAAGAGCTGCTGTGCAACTTAGAAGGCTCCCCTCCCCATAAAACTTGGGTCCAGGCAAACCCTTTGTGTGAATTTTAAAAGCCCTCCTCCCACCCTTCCTCCAGGCCAATGCAACCAGTGCCCCAGGTTGCCTGATACACAGATCATGGACTTAATTTCAATCCTTACTTCAGCTGGGCCCTGGCAGCACCTTTGAGGTCACACAGGACACAGAAACAAGACAGAAGGCTCCGACGCCTTTGGTCACCATAGAGTTCTATATCAGTCAGCCCTGGTCCAGCTACTTGGATTTCTATTTGAGAATATACTGTCTTGTTTAAGCCATTGCTTTAGTCGTCAGTCTTAACAGAGAAGGTTCGTTTGCAACATTCTGAAAGCCCTGGATTTTTACTCTTAGCTTCTTTGATTCATAACTCTTCTTCCCCATCCAACCCCCAACTAGATCACATTGCTTTTATGAGGACCTCATCACTTAGTCAAAGTGAATACCACCAATCATCCTCTGCTCTGCATTCCGTGATTTCTTTCCTGCCTCCACTAGAACCAGAGCTTCCACCAGCTTGGGCTTCATTACAGTAGTCTTCATGCTGACCCCATTTGACTTAAAGACCATCTGCTGATGGGTAGTTTCACTTGTGTTTCTGGACAGTAATACCAGGAATGACCCACTGAATTTAGATGGCAGTGCTCTCTGTTGTGTTTCTTGACAGACAGGAACTCATGCTTGCGGACTGGTAGGGTCATAAACTCCACATGATGGTGAGATTACAACCAGAAAAAGCAAACTTATTTTGTAGCATCTCTTTACCTTCAAAATTTTGGAAAACGATCCAAAGTAGAAATATATTTTTAAAGATAATTTCTATCATATGATCACTCAATACCTGTAAGTGCACACATTTCTGTATTTTGTAGATGTGGAAACAGACAAGGAGCAATGAAATGGCATGTCATGATTACACAGCTAGTTAGTGGAGCTAAACCTAACATCCAGATCTTTTAAATTATGTGTTTTCATTTACTCACATAGTTTCGCACTCCTGTTATGCCCTGAAACTATTTCTTTGTAGCTCCATTTGAATCCAGCAGAAGTGCCAACACTACCCACTAGCAGTCTCGTTTTTGACAGTATGATGTGCCAAGTTGAGTGTTTGTTTTGGTCTTGGCAGCAGATGTCCTGATTATCTCCACTGCTGCAAACAGCTCCCAGACCTCTATCCTTTTTCCTAATTGGCCCCCCGCCCCCAGGGTGTTGGCTATCATTTTCTTTCATAAAGCTTACATCACTTGGTAAAGAACATTTTCAAGATTTAATTTGCTTGATCAACCAAACAACATGGTAAACCCATCTTTGATTTTGACTGAGTTGACCGTCTTGAATCTTACAAATTACCAAGGATAGGACAAATGCAGTATATTCTTTAAAACCAGCTGTGTGAACAGTTTTGATGTCTGGATTTAGGCTTTTTAAGTTCACGGAATATATGGCCCCTGAAGAGTCATATTCGTTTATTTTTTGGGAGGCTTCCAAAATGTATTAGTCTTGCACAGAAGTATTTGTTGTTCTATGCTATTTGTGATACTATTGACTCACCTATTCTTAACATTCCATTCACTATCTTCTATGCAGTAAGTTGTATTTTTACATTGGAGGAAAAAAACCCCAGAGCCATCAGCACTCACCAGTCTCATCGCTTAAGACCAACTGGCCTCAGATATTGCGAATCTTCTTTCTTAATGAAAACAGGTAGCACATATTTCTTTAAAGCTTATGCAAATGTTTTTGCTCTCCAGTTGATTTTATTTCTAGCATTACTGAGTTCCACATTTTAAAAAATCTAGCATTGGGCTAAAATGTGTCATTTGGAAAAACCAGTTTAAACCACTGAAGACTGAGCCATCTCCAAGTAGTTTCTATGTAAAAAGAAAAATAGCCATGACTCTTAAAGACAGTAATGGAATATAACTCGGTAGCCTTGACTGGGACTGACACCGGCTCTGCAAAAGCTGTAGTACTAGTAAATGCCGTTAGTAGAGTTTTACTCATGCATTACTCAGTAAGTCAGGGGACAAAAGAAAACCAGTAGCATCAATCAGATTGCTACTAATGCCAATCAGACTCTGCACATTAAGGCTGTTTAAACTAGGCCTGATATGATTGACTCCTACTCAGTCCTGCTCACAAGGACTTCAAGCGCATGTCCTAAATGGTCTCCCTTCTGGAGAGATTCAGCTGCTGTGGAGTTTTGAGTGTCTTACCCGTTGTCATGTCTCACAAACCATCAGGTGTGAATGAATTAGCAAAGCCAAAGAAGCTTTGGGGAAGAATTTTTTTAAAAAATGTACAAATTTCTAAACATATGCAAACTCTTATATAATATTCAGGTGTAAGTGGCAAATAATATTATTGGCCTCAATTTTTCCTCCTCCTATTTTATGTCTTAGGCAATAATAATTCACTTCCGTCTGGTAAGACGTTCCCAACCTCCAATCCGAATTTGGAGCCCCTGTGGAGATGCTTCCCTGGCCTGTACTCTTCTGTTCTGTTAGATTAAAGGCCCTCTTTATTCATCTTTGTATTGGGAGTGTCTAGGAGAGTTCAAATTGATTCTGGAATGAAAAAATGTGTGATTGCCCACTGTGGGAACTCTGAAAATGTGTTGTGGGTTCTTCTTGAGAAGGCCACTAAGTGAAAAGTGGAAACAATCCTACACCCATTTTACCACCTCTGAAAGGCAGACAGGCTTTCTATTGTCCACCTCGAAGATGTCCAGGAGGAAAATAATTGAAAAACTCTTTTCACACTTACAGCAGATATCTCAGTCAAGTACTACTCAAGAAGTACTGCATAGCTATTACTGAGGAAGTGCTGTGAGTGGTGGTGGAAGACTGGAATAAGGGCAGAGTGGGGCAGCACGTCCCCAGGCAGCCCTTCACTGGCCTCTCAGAGAGTGAACACACAACTGAAGAAAACCTATAAAACGGGAGAAAAGTTTTTGGTGGTGTATGGAATAGAGCCCTCAAAAAAGAAATAAGTACTTTTCTTCAATTCAGCTTTACCACCTACATTAATAAGTACTACATCTTGGAAAAAAATAGACTATAAAACTGGAAAATAATGGACAAAAAGGAAACAATATAAAAAATGTTCCTTGGAAGTCTGCCTTTTCTTAAATAGTTCTTGTTCCACAATGCTCTGTATAATTACTGTTAATTTGTCCTAAGAAGCATAATCCTCGAACCTGAAAGGTCACTAAAGTTATATTTCCCCATTCTCCCCTCACACTAATGTTAATACATGATACGAAAACAGACTCAAGGCAACTATGACTTATCTGTGAACATGAGACAGCTTTAAGCAAGAATATTGGCCCTGCTTTGTATTACAGCCACATGTTCCTATTTTTTCAACAACCTTGAAAAATAAATATTTGAACTACAATCTTCAATAAAGTCCCTCTACATTTGTTGTCAATCTTAATCACCTTTTGCTTGTCTGTTTTTAGCTCTTAGATGTTGCACCTGGAGGTTCTAGCCTGCTTTATGATGTAGGTTTATATGCCCTTTAATTGAAAGCAAACCGCCTGAGATAATCCAGTGACAACAATGTTACAAGGTCCACTTTCCGTTAAAAAGCAAATAGAAATATTAGGCTGTTCTCTAAAATGAAGAAAAACACTAAAAATACACCACAATCTTCCTTTATCAGAGATAAAAACCCCAGTCTAAAATGCCTCTTTTGTGCATTTTCTCCCCCCTGGCTGGAGTGGGGGAGTCCAAGGGACTGCAGTTCTCAATGATTAATCTTTTGTCACTATATGATATTTCTCTACTCAAAGAAAGACCTTAGCCATACAGCACGTTAAGTATTTCGTTCATACTACTACAATAACTATCAACTTTAACCCCAAGTCTTATTTAATACTGTTATTATTACTCATTGAAAGCATTTCAGTAAAAAAAAAAAAAAAAAAACAAGTAAAACTGAATATGGGAGGAAGACAGAAACATAAGCCTCATTCCTAAGTAGTGTTTGCTATTTTTCTGTATAAAGTAAAATGACAGGAAGAAAAGGCAACATAAGAGGTATCTTTAAGACAATACAATTTCTATATAAGATGGCTTCATGTTTTTAAATAGCAATATGAAAATTGATCAAAAAGGAAACAGCTGGCTAACATATGCTAGGGGCTCTGCATGAATGTGTACAATGTGTGAATGGCTACCTTGGAGTTGTTACAGTGTATGGCTTGTGTGGCTGAACTAGAGCTGCGTGTACCAATGAAAGTACTTTTTCGAAAAGGGGAGAAAGTTGCTGCTGATGGAAATGTTAATGAAACAAATGAAAGGTTTTACAATGTACCCCACCCCCCAAATCAAAACTTAACAGTCTCCAAAAAAACTACTGAGACATTTCAGCTAACATCAAAACTGTTACACTATGGGGAAAGAGACTAGAAATAGTTTTCCAAGCACCTAATAATGATTTTCAAACACAGCACGAAAAGCATTCAAGGTTAAATAGTTAAATGTATACAATGGAGGAATACCTCTCTGGGAATACTATTTTCTACCCAAACGTCTGGTTTTAGAGAAAAACCAATTACCTTCTTTTTGATTTAATAAAAGACACTAGACAAATGAGTTCCATTCTTAACATAACTGAACAGCTCTTACTAGCAAAATGTGCACTACCTAGTAGGCACAGAGTAGGACCTCAATCATGGTTTTATTTTGACAAACATCATACAAAGGTACAGATGTACAAATATGCTTAGTCTTTCATGGAGCTGCTGCTCTGCAATTGTAGCAGTTGGACCAGATTAGTTACCCTGTGTGTGTCATTAACAATTTTTCTAACCGGGTACAAGCAACCCAATATAGACTAAAAACAAAACAAAAAGTAAGGTCTCCTTTATAATTTGGTCATGTTAATATTCAACCTAAGACAGCATGTCACTAAGCAAATCATTCAAACTAAATGATTTTAGTTTGGCAGATACCTAAACACTGTGGTCTTAAGAATAAGGAATTTAATGGTAGTGCAAACCTATCTGTTCACTGTCCTCAACAGAACAGACCCATCTTTTCATAAATTAAAAAGTCACTGGAATGTTTTTTTTGGGGAAAGCAGGTTCAAAATAAGAGAGTATTGATACAGTTAGAGTGAATATGCCTATCTCCTACTTCAGCCCTTTCCCACCAGGGTGTAAAAAGTGAATAAAGACAGCAACATTTTTTTAAAAGTTATATTAAAAAAATATGTTCTTTATAAACAATTTTAATACTACAAAGTAGTATTTCAATACAAAGCAGTTCAAATATTAACTGTTCTTTAAACTGTTAAACTTTATTATAAATTAAAATTTCTTTACAAAAAAATTGCACATAATATTTGACCACTCTTAGGTTCTGATGCACTGGCATTTGCAATAGTTTCTTTAATCTTCAAGTTAAACAGTCTCGGCAAGGAGTCCAGAACGTAGAAAGGGCAATAAACAACCCTCTTAGAGCATTCAAGTGCAACTAGCAGACTTGTGGCCATGGATGGCAGTTACACTTTCCTTAAGATGGACTGCTTAAGTTTAAATCCTGAAATGAAGAATCTCAAAAGGTTTAAAGAGGAAGAACTAAAAGGGACTGCCTGCTTTTTACTGTAAACTCAGCCCTGGAAATTAAATCCCAAACAAGAATCTCTCAGGCATCAGAGTGTCAAGTGAATCAGGACTAGCAAAACATAAAGGGGGAAAAGTAAAAAATAAAAACAAAAACAAAGCAAAATTAAATATATGTCAGTCACTTTGAGGAACTATACTTACGTACATGATGTTATGAGAATCTGGCAGGGCCTAGAGGCAGACCAAACACGAAGTTCATTTATCCAGCCGAAGAGGATCATGTTCATTGCTTCCGATTTTGAGGATAGGATATCGTAGGGGACTTGATATGATCAGTAATGCTTGTCTGTATTACACAGACCTTAGCCAGGGATCAGCCTAATCTTGAAGGATCATTCAGATAATTTTGGCAATTATTTTAAGGACTTAGAACTGACTGTGCACCCAGTGTTCAGTGATTCTTGCTTTCTGTTTTGTTAACTGTTTAAATTTAAGAGCTCATTTAGGCTGACTCCAATCTCTTGGCACTTGGAAACTAGTTTTCTCAGGTTATCTGTTTTACCTCCTTCTGAAGCTTCAAACAACAGTTGCTGTAAAAGACAGGGAAGCACAGAAGTAAGACTTAGCTATATTCTGAGCATTACCACATCAATGGATATGGCACATGCAGAAAATTCATAGGAAAACTTCAAGGTAAAATAAAAGATAAAAAGCATTACATCTTTCCACAGTGATGCACAAAGAGGTAACTTCTGTAAGGCTCTCTGATATAAACGGTGGACCTATAAGATAGATATATACACAATTCCATCAGGAGACATGATGAAAAACACCTTCATAATACTATTTGAATAATACTTCATAATGTGATAACATTTAAGACGAAATGGTTACACTGGGTTTGGGAGTTTCCAAACATTTAGAGAGTTCTCGGAATGTTAACTTCTATGCTTCATTCCTTTTAAATTGGGAAGTCAACAAAAGGGGCAGAGTAGCTTAAAAAACGTGACCCATCATGTCAATCATGGCTTACCTCTCTTTGTCCCTTTAAAACAATCTCAGCAGCAATGGCTCTAAGAAAAAAAAAAAGAATATAGAAAAGGGAAAATAATTTTATATTTCTTTGAACAAAATGAGATGCTACCACTGGCAGAATACTGACTGTGGGAATCTGAGTACAAAACTTCCTGAAAGTAACAGGCTAAACTTCCAAGGAGGGTAACCTATAGTGAAAAGAAAAATTCAACAATTTTTATCAACTTTACAAGAATAAAGCAGACCAGTGTTTTGAACATAAATAACGTCCAAGAAAAATACTCATCATAATTACTAGTAAAAATACCTGGCACTATCACCTTTAAAAGAAAGAGAACATCATACTACAAATGGGAGAAACCCCTGAATTTCAAAAGGGATGGTCTTAAGATTTGTGTGTTTAATAACACTATCATTATCTAAATGTTCTCCCTGAAGAGAAATTATAACTCTATCCATTTTGCTTTTAAAAGCAATTGTTAATGAACACTCCCCCTCACTCAGTATAAAACCTCAGCAAGCGTCAAAAACAAATCTAAATTAAAGATCTCTCCAGGAAAAAAAAACAAACAAAGTAAGAGATGGCACGTAAAATTTACCTGTCTGGAGCAAAACTTACAAATAAAAGCAATAGCTATAAAAATATGTACATGATTGTTGCATTACATTTTCCAGGTGGCCAGGCATGTTGGGATATTATATGTAAACATCTTGGCTTGAAGTTTCAGAATCTGAACATTGCTTTCTTCCCATTCATGATGAAGTAGCCTGCAAAGTATATTCAGGAAAATGAGCAAAGCATTGCAAGTACAGGGAACCCCAAATGTACTCTATGAATAGAATGTTTGATGAGGTACCATCTCTGGTCAATTAAATCCATCAAGGCTATTCAGCAAGTATTTGTAGAATGCCTCTTACAAAAAATCAGCCTGAGACAGGAACATGCCAACTAGCAAGAGATCCAGTCAAGACCCACGCCATCTTCAACAAACTAAAATAAGGCCCACACAGTCCTACAGAATAGTAAAGCATTCTCTCCAAATTATACTCCATGTGTCCTCTCCCCTAAATTTTCTAAAATAATGAGTTGATACATTAGCAAGTTTCTGGTATTTTTCTCTCCTTATTAAACAAGTATAATTTAATCATGAACATATCTTGATATAAAATGTAAGTACAGTGACTATTAAGTTCTCTATTCTGAAAAAAAGGACAAGGAAATAAGTATCAAAACAAAATGGAGCTTTACCAGAAGAATGCCTAGCATATTAACAGAAACTAGTTAAAAACAACCACATTTTCTACTTCACATGTGTTATCAAGGTAACATTCCATAATACAAATTTCTGTAATTAGTTTCTGTAGATTAGCATCATGAGAATTTTTATTCTAAAACTCTATGGCTATTTTTATCAAAGCCTTAGGCCTTTAAATGTTTTCCAATCTCTTGTACCATTTTCCCACATACAAGCTAAGTGGAATATAAATACTTTGAAACAAAAAGGGAGATTTGATAAATATTTTAGGTACCTTATAATCAATCCATAAAACAAACTTAGAAACTTAAGACACAACTGATGCAGTGAGAAAGACTGCACAATGAGAAGTCAAAGCATTAGCAGATAGGGTAACTTTGGAATTAGAAAGCAAATTCTTGGGCATAGCAATGGGTTTTCTATACCACGGAAAAGAAACTACAAAGAAATGCTCAAAAATCTCTTAACTGAATGTATGAAATCCCTAGATAAATGTTTCTCAATTGATTTGAGGGCTCAAGTTCAGGAATCTCCATTTGATTCCTGGTGCATGCTAATATCAATTGATCAATAGATCAATTGACCTACCTGGAAATAAGTCAGAAAAACCAACGTATATACAGATATAATTGGCTACTATCTCTGCAACACTAAAAATCTCTTAAGTAATGTCCCTTTGCTATGTAAAACACATTTAGTGCTTGTGATATTCAACAGGTGTGCTAAGAACAGATGGTATGTGCTTAGGAAACACAGATAAACTTTACTGAATTATATGCCCCCTTGTAACCTGCAAAATTTTCTGACAGAACCAAAGTTTTATACTGACTTTTACATGAGTAGCAATCCATTGTTTAACAACTCTAACATTGAAGTTTTATGTAACAATGAAGTAGTGGTGAAAGAACAGACTGTTCTTACCACGCTTAAGAATAATTTTACATGAAAAGCCTGTAATATTGGGCTGAAACCCCCCCCCCCAAAATTATTTTTTCTTACCTCAGTGCAAGTCCGGAATTAGTTGGCATAATTGTGCAAAACCGTTCCAAGGTTTTGGAATGCTGAGTCTTAGGAACACAACTCAAATAAAAGTAAATAACCTGAAAACATTGAGGGGAAAGGAAAAAATAAATGCAACAAGATGTGAAAACCTATGTGTTTCAATGAGAAAACCAACATGGTCTTTAAGACATGAATGTATAAATTATAATAATGCATGAGGCTATGAGTTATAGTTCCTACCATTTATTTTATTAGTGATTTTCCAAATATGAATTAGGAAATATGGTCTAGTGATGACAGCCATGGACTGAGAACACTGACAAGAAGCCAGAAGTCCGGGTTTTCATTCCTGAGTCTACCTTTACTTGCTGTATAGCTGGGCAAGTCATAGGGCTAATAATACCTGCCACATCTTGCTCATGGAATGCCCATGTGTAAATGACTTAATGTCCATAAAGTGCTCTGAGATCCTGGGATAAAGAATGGCACAGAAGTACAAAGCATAATAACTGGTTATCCTGATTAGCAATAAAATCAGCCTACCAAAAAAATAAATAAATAAAACATGTATGCTTTAGTTTACATTTGAGCTTTTAGTCTACATTAGCCTACATTGCACTGAATGAAAGGAGTCTCGGAGAGTTTTTTGAAAACCACCTTCCACTGCCTGTAAGAGGATAATCTTATAAATATATCATTAGTCAGATTCTACTGTTAAAATTCTAAGTAGCATCTGATTTCAGCTTTTATGTCCAATTTCCTTGACAAAATTTACCAGAAAGAGCAGCTATACTATGTTAAGTCCATTCTTATTTACTGTGAAATTACAGAACTTTTCATTCAGTAAAATTCCAGCAAAACATTACAGTTATAACTAGAGTTACTTCTTTTGGTCATTCTTCTTTAACATGTATTAAACCTTAACATCTCTTCTATTTTGCTTCAATGTTAAATTTTCTTAAATATATCGTAACTAATACGCACATTTTATCTTAACTGAACTTTAAAGGGATCTTCCTAGGATTGAAAGAGATAAGCAGTGAACATGATCAAGAATAACAGCAGCACAGAATTGCACATGTGAAAATTGTATCTCATGAACCAATGTCACCCAGTAAATTTAATTAAGAAAAGAGGTAATAGTATAAATGCTAGGAAAGGGATCCTAGGAAAAGCTCTCGATATAAAACAGAAGCTCTGTTGTTATTTTTAAGTCCTTCCTTTGGTGCAAACATCTACAAAAAAAAAGTTTTAAGTTCTTACCCTATTATGAAATTCATAGTTGGACCAGTAATCAGCACTGCTAAAAGGAATGGGATATCGGGCAGGAACTGTAACCAAACATCTATTCACTAAATCAGTAAACAATCTGAATTCTTGGACTTTGTTCCTGGATCCAGCAGCTCTATTATTGGCAAAGACAAGATAACTGCCAAAAGAAAAATATTATCATTTAAAATAATTAGACTAGTAATTGTCTCACTCAGAAAGACAATCACCCCTTTACCCACCATATCCCCTTATTCCAAATACCATTCTTATTAAGAGGAACTAAACTTACTCCATCCAAATCTTCTGCACTATATCAGATCTCATGGCCACCCCTAATGCTGCCTCATATGCCTCCACTGTCTCTTTAATACTTGATTGAAGAGGATGACAAAGGCTGTTTAAAAAACGAAGGAAAACATTGTATGTCTACAGCTCAATTCTGTTAGGTAAAGGAATGACAAAGTATATTTTAAACATTACAGATATTATTACAATGGAATCCTTCTTTTGATCTTTCTCCTTTAATAATGTATAAACCTTAGCATCCCTTCAATTTTGTTTTAATGACTTTAACATGAGGTTGATTTTTAACACAGTGTAATTCGGTATATAATAAATAATAAATGCAAGCCTAATATGCAACATTTCTCTCTACAGCAGACAATGTCTCACCAGTAAATCAGCCACAAATAAGGAACTTGGTGGTTAAAAATTTCATCATCAAAATTCCCTTTACACAAACGGGCTGGAATGTCAAGTGGTCCTGGGATATTTAAGAGATACCTGGGGGGAAAAAAACTTTGAAATTATGCCTATGCACACATGAACTACTAATCTTTAAAAAAAAATCCTCATTTTCAACTTAAATTTCCTTGAAATATTTTTATAAGGTAATAAGACTTTATTTTTACATGTATACCATACTGCTTTGGTCACATTTCTAGCAACACATATTTATTGTTTATTACTTTATACTTACAGGAGTAACTCTTTTCCTACAATAAGTTTTTCAGTTTATTCCCCAAATTAAACAACCCATAATAATTATCTAACTAAACCTAAAAACAGAAAATAACAAATGAGACTACCAAATACATAAAATTTCCCAACAAAATCTGTGTTTTCTTGTAAAAAAAGTCTTTAAGTTACAAAACTTAATTATCTAAAAACAATCTCTCTCTTCCATACAAACACACATGTACCATTATAGACGTGATATCATATATTCTGTAACATAGTGGCCCATAAGGCACTTGTTAAAAAGAGGTCCAAGATCAACTAAGATCGAAGAGTTCCCTCTTGAAAAGCCACAATACATGTTAAGATAGTAAAGGCTCTAAAAAGTCAATTAGTAAAGAAATCTATTTGAATTTGACTAATCCAAACCCCCACCCAGCCCAATATATGTGAATTTGTGTATATAAGATATACGACCATCTTCAGGAACCATATTTTTAAGATCTAACTTATTTTATTTATTTACTTACTTATTTATTTATGAATGGAGGGAGAAAGAGGAGAGAAACATTGATGCGTGGGAGATACATCAATCGGTTGCCTCACACACGCTCCCAACTGGGGGCCCAGTCCATAACCCAGGCATGTGTCCTGACAGGGGAATTGAACTGACAGCCCTTGGGTTAGCAAGCAGGCACTCAATCCACTGAGCCACACTAGCCAGGGCAGTAATCATGTTTTTAAAGGAAATACATTGATCTCAACAAGGACACACTAGTATAACTATTTACCTTGGATTTAAAAATTATTTTAATGAGCTAAGTTATAACAGATTAGAGAGGCTGTATAGGGGCTCTAGGGTGAGGATGGGGGAAGAACTATAAGGGAAAAATGGGACATCTAAGAGTCAGGTTATCACTCCAACTTGACCATAACTAGCTATATTACCATGAGTTAATCACTTACCTTCTAAGGGCAGTAGTTTTTTCAACTGAAAACTGACAAGAGATAACTTTATATCTAATCTATCCCTATGCTAACTTGAGTAAAATGAATGAAATTCCCAGGTTAACTGTTATAGTTATCCACTAATTTTCAAATTGATTTGAAACACATGAAAATTACCCCATCTAGTTCTTTGTCTTTATACTAAATGTTATATAGAAAATGACAAAATCAAACTCGAGGTAAATATTAAGAGTTCTACATATTTGCTTTGTAATTTCTACTCATGAAATTAAAAAATATGCCTGGCTGGTGTGGTTCAGCGGCTGACTGCCAGCCTACAAATCAAAGATTCGCCAGTTTGATTCCCAGTCTAGGGCACATACTGGGTTGCAGGCCAGATCCCCAGTGGGGGCGTCACACGAGAGACAACCACACATTAATGTTTTTCTCCCTTTTTGCCCGCCTTTCCCCTCTCTAAAAAAATAAATAAAATCTTTTAAAAAATAAGATTTTGAACTTATAACAGTGCTGACTTCTATTAATAAATTCTTTATATATTTAAAATTTTATTATCAGTAAGTATTACAATGCCCAAAACTATCTCACTGACTGCTGCTCTCCTAATATTAGACTCAAAAAAGATTTCTTAAATTAACAGAAAGGCACACTATGTAAATAAGGACTTCAGTGTTACCTAAAAAAAAAAACAACAAAAAAAAAAACTAAGCTCAGGATATCTTTTTCTTGTAACTCTTTGTGAATTATAAATTATGACTATTCCCACAAAATAATATAGATGAATAACTTAGTAAACAAGGAGAAGAGTATTTGGAGACAACCCATTTTTAAATTTTCATTGACATATACATCTGCTTTCTAAGTTGACATTAAGACAATATGAAGATTTGATTGGTTACTACAGCAAAAACTGGCAGTAACATCTTTTAAGCTAAATCAATTATGTCTATGCATAAAGGGAGATCAAAACCAGCAAGTGTGTAAAAAGTTTCATTTAGCTTTGGATTTATCCTGTGCCACATGTTAAGATGATTAAGCAATCTAATTTAAACAGGAAGAAAGTCAGCATGGGAAAGCTGAAAGATATTTAAATTCCTTATAGAATAGTTTAATTCTCTATTAATTTGCATTTTAAATTATTCTTTTGTATTTATTCTAAGTTATTAATCTACTGGGTTGGCCAAAAACTTCATTTGGTTTTTTCTGTAAGATGGTTCTAGTAGTGCTTCGTTGTCTTTAATATCATCTGAAACAATTTTGTTAGATTGGGACAGCTGTCATACCAGTGTGCATTTAAAAAAAAAAAAATGCAGGCCCTGGCTTGTGTGGTTCAATGAACTGAGTGTCGGCCTGAGAATCAAAGAGTGCTGGTTCAATTCCCAGTCAGGACACATGCCTGGGTTGTGGGCTGGGTATGCAAGAGGCAAATTCTCATTAGTGTTTCTCACCCTCTCTTTCTCCCTCCCTTTCCCTCTTTAAAAATAAATAAGTACAATCTTAAAAAAATGCAACTGAGATCACAGGTCAAGAAGAAGGTGTAGATAGACATGGTTCGCCTCCCTGAACAAGCACAAAATTACAACTAAACTACAGACCAATGATCACTCAGAACCCTCAGAAACCGAGTTGAATGGAAATCCAACAACTAGGAAACTAAAGAAACCACATCTGTCCAGAAGGGTAGGAGACGCAGACGCAGAGATAGGGAACAGGCAGGTCCCACACGCAAGTATGGTAGATAAAATTCAGGAGGGACATTTCAGGAGTGAGGGATCCTAGCCCCACACCAGGCCCCCTAGCACAGGACACCAGTACCAGGAAGGTAAGCCCCCATAACTTCTGGCTGTAATCCAGCAGGATTGGAGGTGGTAAAAAAAAAAAAAACTACAGAACTCCCTGGCAATTACTCCTAAAGGGCCATCAACAAACTTACACAGATACACTCCCTCTCCAGCACCACTGGGACAGCAGTTTGAAAGGCACCAGTGGCATACAGGGAGGAACTGAAATGTCTGGCATTAGGGCAAGAGCTGAGGTATAACTCTCTCCCAGACAGAAAAGCAGGCAGAGGTCATTGTGCCTTTTCTGAGCCCTTGCCCCATACAGTCACAGAACCAGCAAGTGGGAGCCATATCTGAGACTCCATCAACCTCACTTACACTGTTTGCTGCACCCTAGTGTTTACCTGAAACTCCACCCCACCCAACATAAAGGCCTACCCCCAGCCCCAAACCTCTGGCTAAATGGCCCCAGGCCAGGCACTAACAGCAGCCAGCTTTGGATCAGAGTTTGGCTCCACCTGTGAATCTCTAAGCCCAGTACAAGTAGCAGCCATCTGTAGATTGCTTTGTAGCTCATGCAGGGTGGCCCCGAGCAGAACACAGGTGGTGGGTGACCGTGACCTCCACCACCTTGGAAACACCAGAGCCTGTGCACCCAGTGGACAGCTACAGACCACGACAGAGCACCATCACCCTGCCCTTGCAAAGTTGATCCTCCAGAGAGGGCAGAGGTCGGTGGTCAATGGTCAGAGACAGTTCTTGTACCTGACTGGCCTGGGTAAATCCCTCCCATCAACCTACCAACACCAACCAAGGCCCAACTACAAGAGGAGGGTTACTCAGACCACAGGAAGAGCACACCTAGAGTACTCAGCTTGGGTGATACGGAGGGCTGTGACACTGGATCCTACAGGCTACGCTACCAAGAAAGGAGTCACAGAGGCTCTATCTAATACAGAGACACAAACACAGGGAGGCTGCCAAATGAGAAGACGAAGAAACATGACTCGAATGAAAAATGAGATCAAAACTTAAGAAAAAGAACTAAACAAAATGGAGATAAGTAATCTATCAGATGCAGAGTTCAAAACATTGGTTATTAGGATGCTAAAGGAACTCAGTGAGTACTCCAATAGCATTAAAAAGAGCCAGACAGAAATGAAGGATATGTTAATGGAAATTAACAATTTACAGGGAATCAGTCACAAAATGGATGAAGCCAAAAATTAAAACAATGATACGAAACACGGGGGGGGGGGGGAAAAAAAAAAAAAAAAAAAAAAAAAAAAAAAAAAAAAAAAAAAAAAAAAAAAAAAAAAAAAAAAAAAAAAAAAAAAAAAAAAAAAAAAAAAAAAAAACAAGGAGAGTGTAAGGAGCCTTTGGGACAACTTTAAGCAAGCCAACATTTGCATCATAGGGGTGCCAGAACAAGAGAAAAAGCACGAAATTGGAAAATCTGTTTGAAAAATTAATGAAAGAAAACTTCCCTGATTTGGTGATGGAAATAGACTAGCAAGTCCAGAAAGCACAGAGAGTCCCAAACAAGATGGATCTAAACAGGTCCACACCAAAACACATCATAATTAAATGCCAAAGGTTAAAGGTAAACAGAGAATGTTGAAAGCAGCAAGAGAGAAGCAGTTAGTTACCTACAGAGGAATTCTCATAAGGCTGTCTGCCAATTTCTCAAAAGGAACTTTGCAGGCTAAAGGGGACTGGCAACAAGTATTCAAAGTGATAAAAAGCAGGAATCTAAAGCCAAGATTGCTCAACCCAGCAAAGATATCACTTAGAATCAAAAAGCAGATAAAGAACTTTCCAGACAAGAAAAAACTAAAGGAATTCATCATCATGATTCAACAACTGAATCTAAAAAACAAACTAAGCAAACAAGACAGAGACAGAATCATGGATATGGAGAGCATTTTGATGATTACCAGATGGGAGGAGGGTTTAGGGAAATGGGTGAAGAAGTAACGGGCTTAAGAAGTATAAACTGGTAGTCACAGAATAGCCATGGGGATGTAAAGTACATTACAAGAAGTAAAGTAACCAAAAAACTTACACGCGTGGCCCAAAGACATGAACAATTGTCGAGGGGATTGTCTGAGGGAGGAGGGCGCTGGGTGTGTGAAACAAAGGGGGAAAATTGGGACAACTGTAATAGCACAATTGATAAAATATTTATTTAAAAAATGCAACTGAAATGCAAGAAAAGATTGTGCAATGAATGGAAAAGGTGCTGTGACTGACTGAACATGTCAAAAGTGGATTGTGAAGTTTCATGCTGGAGATTTCTCACTGGATGCTACTCCAGGGTCAGGTAGACTAGCTGAATTTGACAGTGATCAAATCGAGACACTAACTGAGAACAATCAACATTATACCTAGTTGGAGAGAGCAAACATACTCAAAATATCCAAATCAATAAAGTTATATATGAAAATAAAAAATGTGTCTTTTATCTATAAAACAACCCAGTAGATACAGCACAGCATAAAGAATCTCAGGAAGGACTTCTGGCCAAGATGGAGGCATAGGTGGACACACCGTACCTCCACGCACAACCAAGATAGGAACAACAACAATTTAGAAACAGAATAACATCCAGAACTGACAGAAAATTGATCTGAATGGAAGTCGGAAAACCAAGAAGTTAAAACAGACCTGTTAATCCAGACCGGTAGGAGAGGCAGAGTCGCAGACGGGTGCGGGTCGTGGTGCGGAGAGCAGAGAGAGTTGGGACTAGGCACGTAAGGCATCTGGGGCATGCAAGACCGCAGCAGGTGGACCCTGAGTGTGCAAGTGGCAGCCGGCAGACCCAGTGAGGCAACGATTGTAAAGCAAGGCAGCACTCGCAACCCAGGATCCCAGCGCTGGGAAATAGAGCCCTGGGACACTGATCGCGGACCCCTGTGGGAGTTGAGGTGCAGGGAGAGACACCAGCCTCACAGGAGAGGTCCTTGGGGGTCCCACGGCGTGCACAAGCCCACCCACACGGGAATTGGCACCAGAGGGGCCCAGTTTGCTTGGGGGAAGAAGCAGAAGGGACTGAGGTCCCACAGAGAACGGAACAACCACCATTATTCCCTCTCAACCCCACCCCCACACACAACATCACAACCAGTAACTGGGGTGCCCAGCCCTGGTAAACACCTAAGGCTCCGCCCCCTACTGTAACAGGCGCGACCAGACCAAAAAAAGAGAGAGAGAGAGAGAGAGAGATGGCTCAAACAGAAGAACAAATAAAAGCCCCAGAACTCATCATTTTAAGTGACCCAGAGATAGCCAACCTATCAGATGCACAGTTCAAAACACTGGTGATCAGGAAGCTCACAGAATTGGTTGATTTTGGTCGCAAATTAGATAAACAAATGCAGGCTATGATAAGAGAAATGAAGGAAAACGCACAGGGAACCAATAGTGATGGGAAGGAAACTGGGACTCAAAACAATAGAGTGGGCCAGAAGGAAGAAAGAAACAACCAAACAGGAAAGAATGGAGAAATAAGAATTCAAAAAAATGAGGAGAAGCTTAGGAACCTCCAGGACATCCTTAAACGTTCCAACATCCAAATTATAGGGGTACCAGAAGGGGAAGAGGTAGAGCAACAAGTGGAAAAGTTACTTGAACAAATAATAAAGGAGAACTTCCCCATTCTGGCAAAGGAAATAGACTTCCAGGAAGTCCAGGAAACTCAGAGAGTCCCAAAGAAATTGGACCCAAGGAGGAACACACCAAGGCACATCATAATTACATTAGCCAAAGTAAAAATGAAGGAGAGAATCCTAGAAGCAGCAAGAGATAAGGGAACAGTAAGTAACCTACAAAGGAGTTCCCATCAGACTGTCAGCTGATTTCTCAAAAGAGATCTTGCAGGCAAGAAGAGGCTGGAAAGAAGTATTCCAAGTCATGAAAGGCAAGGACCTACATCCCAGATTGCTCTATCCAGCAAAGCTTTCATTTAGAATGGAAGGGCAGATAAAGTGCTTCTCAGATAAGATCAAGTTAAAGAAGTTCATCATCACCAAGCCCTTATTTTATGAAATGTTAAAGGAACTTATCTAAGAAAAGAAGATATAAAAAAAACATGTATAGTAAAATGACAGCAAACTCAAAATTATTAACAATCACGCCTAAAACAAAACCAAAAGAAACTAAGCAAACAACTAGAACAGGAACAGAACCACAGAAATGGAGATCACATAGAGGGTTAGCAACAGGGGAGTGGGAGAAGGAGAGAGGGGAAAAGGTACAGAGAAGAAGTAGCATAGACGGTAGGCAGAAAATAAACGGGGAGCGCAAGAATAGTATGGGAAATGTAGAAGCTAAAGAACTTATGACACATGGACATGAACTAAAGAGGGGGAATGTGGGTGGGATAGGGTGTGCCGGGTGGAGGGGAGTGAAGGGGGAAAATGGGACAGCTGTAATAGCATAATCAATAAAATACATTAAAAATAAAAAAAAATTAAAAAAAAAAAAGAATTTCAGGAAGAATACTGAAATCACTGTCAATAAACTGGCTACCATAAGAAGATAGATGTAAAGACTCAAGTCAAGGAAAGAATTGTCGCCCAAAACTTTTTTGCCAAATCTCCAATTAAATTGCCATGCTCACTAAATACTCTACAGCGAATGGACCAGCGACTTAACATAATGTGGGTTGTTTTAGAAATATGTTTTTACATAATATGTCTATACTAGATATAGATGGAAGGAGCACCTAAGAAAAAATACTTGCAAGCATTACATTTGCATATATAAAACCAAGATTTTATCTTCTCTTATAAGAAACATTTAGGAGCTATTCAGCTTAGGCCTTCCTTCTTTCTGTTCTTCCTCACATAAAATTACAGAATGTGTCATGATAAAAAAAAGTCTCCTCTGGATGCTCTTCAGGATCAACAAACTACACCAGTCTTTGTAAATAAGGTTTTAGTGGAATAGAGTCACACCCATTCATTTCTATACTGTCTGTGGCCACTTTCTTGCTACAACAGCATAGTTAACTGGTAGTGACAAACCATTTATGACTTGCAAGTCTAAAATATTTACTATCTGGCTCTTAAGAAAAAAGTTTTCTAATCACTACAGAGAGATAAGGAAGAAGAAGGGGAAAGAACTTTAAACAAAAATCATTCTTCATGATCTGCTGTGACCTCTTACTATTGTTAGAAAAAGAACTGAGCAACACAAAAGCAGCAAATACAGAGCTCTACTGAGTTACTGAGAAAAGAATCCTATGAAATTTCTTACTCAACATTTCAGAGGTTAGAGCAGTTCTCTTTAGAATTAAAAGTAGTATAAGGCAAATTATTTACATTCACTTTTGATCACTCAAATAACTTAAAACTCATTAAAAAAAAATCACTATAGTCCCAGGATAATCCATTGCTATATTATTATAGGCTAAAATTAACAATAACATTAAATTAAAAACAGAATGAGTCACCATGGTGTTAATATAAGCCTTCATTAGTGTCTTTAATCCAAATAATATAAAGCATTTTAGATCTTTCCATTAAATTCTATTGCCTAAGAGGGTATTCAAGTATTTTTTAAACATCAGTCTAAAATGTAGTCAATCCACAAAAGAAAATTTAAAATCTTTCCACTGAACTATAGTATCTCATTCCTCTGCAAACCAAAAGTGCTACAAACTTACCGAAACAGATCCAAGTTACTATACTTCTCAAACCCAGGTTTAAAGAAGGATGCAATAAATTTTCGCAAAAATGGAAGAAGATTATCCCCTTGATTCTATTTTAAAAAGAGGAAGAACACATATTAGGCTTATAATGTTTAATTAGAATCTTTCAAGGGAAGAAAAACCCCTAAAAAAACCTTCACTGATTAGATCTCTTGAGTAGGTGGGGATAGAGGTACCTTCTATATTCTGATATCCAAATTAAATTCAACTAACCATTAAACAGCTGGACACTCAATATGCCACAATCTAAAGTTGCAGCCACCAATTACTTATGAAACTTCTATTATATGTTTCACACTGTGCTAGTTGCTAGAGCTCTGATCTGAGTAAGACATGATCCTTGCTCTCAAGGAATTCTTTATAGTATATAAAGCGGCTATAAACAAAATTACAAAGCAATTTAATAAGTGTAATGGTAAAACTAAGCACAGGGTATTATATAGGAGAGAGAGAAGAATATCTAACATAGTGTGCAAAGGGCACAAGGACCAGAAGCTTCCTGGAGAGGATAATGCCTGAAACATCTTAAGAAACTGTGAAACATAAAAACACATTTAAATATTTAAGTCATTTCATTTTTACCTGCAAGATGAAGAACTTGCATGTATGATAAAAAATCTCTGCATTTTGAGGATTTTTTTCAAACGCAGTGAGCCACACTGCCCTGGCTTTGTCGTGCTCATTTGTTTGCAAATATAAAGCAATAAGGGCTTCCAACAACTGGCAGTTCATAGGACAAGATTCCAACAAACATTTACAAAGTTGTATTGCAGCCTCATACCTTAACAAGAAAAAAAACATGTCTATATATTTTAAAAATCAACTTTTAATACAAGGTTAACTGCATGTCAATTAAGTTTTACCTTTCTAGCAGCTGGTGCAGAGCAATCATGTTTGTGTAAAGAGGAACACAGACATCTACTCTTTCCTCAATGGTAAAGCTCTCATCTGTGCAAGCTTTCACTGCGTCTATCCAAAAATATCACAATAACATCAATCAAACATAAAATAAATTATCTGACCGTTATTTAAACTCTAAAAAACCAATAGGAGAAGATGGCCTATCATCCCTTACCTTGAACATCATTTTTTATTGAACTCCTGGCTTTTACCCAAACTCCTAAAATTCAATCTCTTACTCTCTCTTTCCTGGTGAAAATAAAACCAACCAATATAACAAGTGCCCATGCATTTATCCTAAATTCCTTAAAACTGATCTCAAAAAAAATAAAATAAAATAAAATAAAATAAATTTTTAAAAAAACCCTCAAAGAATGAATTACCTTTTCATCTTTCTCAGATGCACTTCAAAAAAGGCCTTGACTGCTATCATACAGACATTTAAATGTCTGCCCCTAAACTAGATCCTTCCCTTACTTCTTCAAAATACACTTCTCCCTTGTAAAGAATCTGTTTTGATCAGACAGGATACTTCTTAGAGAATGGTACCACATTTTACTTCACACAACTGTCACTATTTCCTCTTTTGCCCAATGGCAGTATGACTCCCAGATATGCACAAGTTTAAAAGTGAACGCCATTCTGAAACTGCATGTTTGAAGTTCACTTATAGGATCATAACTACACAAACCTAAAAGCCTACCTCTACATTCATTTTAGTGATTAGCACTGGATAATGTTACTCCTCTTCTTTTTAATTTCTCCTTGCCTCTGCTTCTAAGAGACTGTTTACATTTCCTCTTGGTCTCATTTACTGACTCTATTCTCCCTCCTACCCCTTACTGCTGGTACTTTTAAATCTCCGTTTCCTCAGAGGAAACATCTCACAGCTTCAACTACTGAATAATTTACTGTGAGAGCACATTAAAAACTGTAAAGCAATTTGTAATACAGTAATTTCTATGTAATTAACTTTCAAATCCATTTCTCTATCCATAACTGTCTACTTATGGTCCACTTCCTTATTTCCTTCTGCTAAAAGGCATTTTCAATTGGATGTCCAATTACCATTCACAAATACCACCCCTACTACTGAAGTCAGTCTTCCAAATTTACCAGTTTTCTACTAATACACTCTCACGTAGAAGACCCTGAAGTCATCTTTGACTATCTTCTCTTCTTCCCTGGTGTTTAATCTGTCCCCTACATCTCTATGTGCTAACTTTAAAAGTATCTAATAAATACTCTTTCCAAGGTCATGGCAATGGGTTTCTGGTTGGTTTTCCTCCCTGTAATTTCATTTCTCTTCAGCACACTTTTTTCTTTCTTAAAGAACCTCGATTGTTATCAAGTCTATCACACTTACAGAGTTCTTGAAAACTTGGCCTCATTCCATTTGCTAAAGTTAATTCCTACTATTCTCCAGCACAAAACTCTCGCTTTAATAAGGACTCTTCCTTCTAATTTCCCTTCAAATCCAATGTACTAATTCCTAACTACTGGTTGTTTTTTGTTTACTTAGCTCCTCTAACAGGAATGTACTTCTTTCCCTTCCTCTCTTCACTGGTTTATTCAATAAACATTTACTAAGCACTCAGCACACAGCCAGACATCATAAGCCAAAGGTAAGACAAGAGTCCTACCTTTGAAGAGGCCCACTATGTCACATCATAGTTGAGCTTCAAAATCCAGCTTCAAGTCCTAATTCTTCTATGAAGACTTCCTTGATCATGCCAACCTACAATAATCTCCTCCCTTTGGGTTTATGGCCTGTCCCATAAAATTTTGTCAATCACAAATCCTAATCTCTTCTATAAGCATAGAATTTAGACTACATACTAAGATACACAGTTATCTAGCCTCATTTGTTAATAATTATGTCAAATGCATAGATTTTATTTTCTGACTAGGCTATGTAGTTCTTAGTAAGAAGGAATAGTCTTTATACCTTATATGTATTCCATAGCAGATACATTATTTGGTATATAACAATAATCAGACTCACTGATGAATCAAATATTAATACTTGAAAAAATAAAATATAATCTTTAACTTTCACTTTGATAGATTGCTTCAAAAAATAATTACTTGATTCTGTGATTCAATTTGTTAAACCTATACAATTTACCTATCAAGCTGATATCCTCTTAATCAGAAAAACTAATTATGTAGTGTATCACAGTTCCTAACATTTACAGATGCCAATGCTCATCTTTTCTGATTCAATCTTTAATCTTTCAAACACTCATATAATAAAGTATGAAACTACAACTGGAATATGTAAATCTGTTCCACTTAATAATAAACAACCATAATAAATAATTTAGAAACATTTATACTTACCTTCAAAAACTGCCAACAACATATCAGGATTAGTTTTTACATCTTGAACTGTTTGCCATGGCATTATGAACGGTTCTGTGTTAACAATTCTTGAAGGATTGGCATTTGATGGATCATAAAATTTTGAAGGTAGACTGTTGAATTCAATAAGATGTATGTAGGCCAGCCATGCCAAACATCGATCACTTGTTTTAAGGTACTCAGCTACTATTCCATCATTAGCCGATTTCAATGCATTCTAGGTAAATTTAAAAAAAAATCTGAAAGTGTTTTTTATAATAATGACTCCTATACCTAAGATTTAAATGTAAAGGCAACATATAATAAAACGGTTGTATTTCTTTGGAGTGGTTCTTAAACACCTAAGTTAAAACTTTGAAAATCACCAATTTTTTTAATCAAAAACTTTTTAGAGGTATCAATACTAAATTAGCAATTTTTACTATGTTTATAGAAGGTACATGACATACTTAATTGGAAAAAGACTAAATAAATTTAATCTGATAAATGTAATCAGATAAATCTGAACATTTTAAGTGTCTTATTATTCAAAATCTAATAAGAGAAAAAATAGTAAAAACAAAAACTCCACACCCACAGAAGATTTTTATATGAACTAATTTTTTTTATGTCATTGTTTGAATACTGAAGTTTATTCTGGTGGGTAATGAATGTTTATTTTCATTTAAGCCCCATAAACACTCTAAAGAAGGTATCATCTCTACTAAGCAAATGAAGAAACAATCATAAACTTACTTAGCTTCACATAACTAACTAGTAAGTGGCAAAATAAGGATTCAAATCTAAAGCCTGTGTTCTTATCATTGAACAAGGCTACCTATTATGTTTTAGACCTCTGAAAAATTCTCTACAAAGTACAATTTAATGCTACAGTAGCTATTTACCTGTAAAAGTGCAAGTGCACTTTGGGATCTTCCAGTAAATATGTGTAGTTGAACTCTAAACAAAAGAGCCTCTAAAAGCTGAAAGGACAGAATATCTGATGCTTCCCGCTTGGCTGCTCCCATCAGAAACTCCACCATTCTCTCACATACGTAATCCTTTTCTTCAAAGGTGCTTTCTAGGTGCAGAAACTGCCCAAAGGGGTTTCATACATTAATCCTGCTTCATAAGAATAAACTAAAACTACAGATTTTTCATATTTCACTGAAAAACTGTCTCATATTAAATCTTCAATTTCTACAAAAAGGTAATTATAAATATACATAAACTCATCTCCCAGTACTATAATCTAGATTTCTCTTTCTACCAGAAGTTGGATAAGTAAAATAAGATAAAGCCTACAACAATACTGATGTACTCTCATAATTACCACTGAAACAATTCCATCTTTCCCTTCTTTGAATCAATAGGTAAATGACAGCAAGACCATGAGGGATCTCCAAAAACTCACATGTTTGTAGTCATATACAATTTAACTGGCACTGCTTCTTAGGTGTGTGATTATACAAAAATTTTGAAAATAGTATTCATATTAGACCTATGTGGCACGATAAATAATTTAAAAGATTTAATTAAGAAATTAAAAAGAGCCCTCGCCTGTGTGGCTCAGTTGGTTGGAGCATGACCCATAACCAAAAGGTAGTGGGTTTGTTTCCGGGTCAGAAACATGCCTGGGTTGCAGGTCCTATCCCTTGTCCAGGTATATGTGATCCCCCACAGGAGGAAACCAATTGATGCTTCCTTCTCAAATTGATGTGTCTCTCTCTCCTGTCCCCTCTCTCTAAAAGCAATAAAAAAAGATGTCCTCAGTTGAGGATAAAAAAAGAAAAAAAGAAAGAAATCTAAAAGGTCCTTTAAAGACCAAAACTTTAAGGAAAAACTTTACACCTTAAAAATCTTGTAGTGATTAATAGCATTAACTTTGGTACAAGGCTTCAGGTCAAAAATCAAGCATATTCCACTGTCCACCTCTATTTAGTACTTGTGTTAGGTGAGTAGAGTTAAGACTGCCAACTTCATTCATTAAGGGATACCATGTTATCCAAAAATCTATTTGTTCTGGATTTCCAATAGTAAGAAAATGATAGATCTGACAGTAATAGATTTATTTGGAAGTTTATCTGAATCTAATATCTTCTGACTTCAGCTAGTAAAAGTTCAGATATTAATATTTATTTTATAAGTGGATTATTTGTAATTTTAAATTTAAACCTGGATAGGAAACATCTCATTTTCTCAGAGAATGAGGAAGTACCTATTTTTCACCAGATCTTTGTGTTTTGGCAAGGTTCAATATTAATATGAATTATACATTATTTCCATAAGTAATGAAGACTGATAATATATTATTTCTTACCATTCATGGAAGTGTTATACATACATAAGAATTTAAAAGAAATTTTTTTCAGATGCTATGTACAAAATTCACTTAACTTTGCCCAAACTAAAATTGCTTAATAATAGCTAATATAAAATGTTTTAAAATGTTTATAATTTTTCCTTACCAACGAAGTTAACAAAAATCACCTCTTTACTAAATATTTTCTTCCTATTTAGTCTAAATTAATCCTGACCCAGAGAAGTGATTCTGAGGTTACTGGACACCAAAAGTATAGGTTTTATATCTATATGCAAATAAAGCATATGATCTGTTAAGCTACATATCAATATTTAAGGTGATCCAAAGAGTTATGAACACACACACACATGAACACATGGGACAATGTTATCTTTTCTACTCACAGTCCAAAAACTTTGATAATCGGGAGCATATTCAACAGCTGTTTCACACATTTCCTGCACCTCCTCCTTGGTTCCCCTTTTAGAAAACAATCTGAGGTAATGGCACCAAATTTCTGGATTGTCTTTATTGTTTTCCAAAGCCCGAGCCAGAACATTTAGAGCAGAATCCAAGGACTCTGAACATAGCCTACATGTTAAGAAGAAAAGCAGGAACATTTTCCTTTAATGTTTGAAAATACTTTTAAATTAGGCTAGTCTACTGAGTCATTTTTTAAATTCCATTTTCTATTAAAACCTACCAAGAGGCTAGAGTCACCTATGACAAAGAGAGGTAGATTAGGATTTTAAGTCAATCTGTTCAAAAAAGGTCCTGGTTTCCCACAGACCCAACAATTCCTTTTTAAGTGGATGCTCAGTTAGCATTTACCAGATAAAACCACTGTGTTATAAAATCACTAAATTATCAACTTCAACTGTGCTTTAAGTCCATACTCAGCAATACCTTTTATGATTTACACTGGTCTGGGAATGGGAAAAGTTAAACAATTCCCCCTCAAGGCCAGTTACTGCCAGTACAAAATATCAAAGCTTTCAATATAATAGTTCTTTTCAACGGTCAAGGGCTTGCTATCTCTTGGAGAAGATAATTGTCTCTCATGATCCTATTCATAAAATAATGTACAGTTCTTTGGCCTTCACTCAGTAAATGAGTCAGAAAAGAAAACACTGTTACTTATCCCATCAACATGAAAATGACATACAGGGCAAGTTAAATAAGTACCAAATTCAGGTAACTGAGGTGTTTTAAATCAGCATTATGCAGTGCTGCCTTAATAAAAAGAAAAGCTTTTATACCAAATTTTAAGATAGATAATCAGAGTAGCCTTCAAAACAAGATAAAACTGAATTATTTTAATTTAAAAATTAACATAATAAAAGAGTATTCCTGATAATAAAAAATTATCCCCAGTAAACCTATCAAAAAAGTAGGAGTCAGAAAATACATTTATGCAACAGGAGCTGTCATTTGTGAAATAATTACTACTTACCTTATTTGTATACACATAACATAATGCCATATGCAGAAAAAAAGGCAATTCACAACTTAGAGAACCTTATATAAGCTTTTAAACCTCCAAATGAAAATTAACAAAAAAATTTAATTTCTTCCATTACTTTTTAATAAACCCAATAACTAATCAATACAACACTCAGAATAGACTGTTTTTACTAAACCTAGTTTGAAATAAGAGCCTACTAGAGTTAAAAACTATGGCTAATTTATTACCTATACACTGAGCCATGCATACAACTCAAGATCTAATCTTAAACATTTTCTAATAGCTTTTAAACAATAAAGTGCTTTTGGCTCTGTCAAAAAACAAAGGCTCCATTGATACAAGGAAGGAAATATTACCACAAAAGAAATAAACCTCCAACACAAAAATATGTATGTGCAAT
This sequence comes from Tonatia bakeri, assembly GCA_004024845.1. Taxonomy (NCBI): domain Eukaryota; kingdom Metazoa; phylum Chordata; class Mammalia; order Chiroptera; family Phyllostomidae; genus Tonatia; species Tonatia bakeri. Next base: position 31,148 of record PVIA01010755.1, read on the forward strand.
AGTTTATACAAAGATTAGAACTGGACCTACCCTTCATTTTGATTTAAGTACTTGTATGCAAGCTTGAGCCAAAGTTGTACATGAGAAGGATTTTCAAGCACACTTGCTTCTAAATTAGCAATGTCATCAGTCTCATTTGTAAAGTATCTGACATCATCTGGAGTCACAACTGTATCCAAAGCTGGAACTTTTATTCGGTTCCCTGGCTGAAAGGCTATAAAAAAGTATCATTAGCTTCATACTTTCTGTTACCCACAGACACAATAAAAAACTGGCCTCCTCTTTAAAATCATCTAAAAAGCTAAAGATTCTAATGACAGGCAGTAGCTCATTGTTTGTTTGTTTTTTAAGATTTTATTTACTTATTTTTAGAGAGGAGAAGGAGGGAGAAAGAGAAATAGAGAAACATCAATGTGTGAGACACCAACTGGTAGCCTCACTCACCCCAACTAGAGACCTGGCCTGCAACCCAGGCACGTGGTTCGACTCCGAGTCAGGACTGGGAATCGAACTGGCGACTTTTTGGTTTGCAGACCAGAGCTCAATCCACTAAGCCGTATCAGCCAGGGCAACTTGTAGCTTAAGGTAAAGCAATCATACAATTTATTGTCCAAACCAGGACACATCTAAGAGTGATAGGGGATGTTATTAAAAATTACACCAAGACTCTGCTGGGCCAAACAGAAGTATGGTCTCCCTACTTTAAGGTAAGTGTCATCATCTGATTATTCACATTCATTAAACTGTAAGAGAAAGTTATAATTTATGAAGATGGTTTATTCTACTACATCTAAATTAAAGAAAAAGTGTTACATTAATGTAAATAAGCACAGGAGAGCATACACCTATCAGGTATTATTAGCTAATCCACAACTAGGTAACAATTCAATTTCCAAATCTGAACAGTAAACAATTCAATTTCCAAATCTGAACAGTAAACAATTCAATTTCCAAATCTGAGATTCTAATCCAAGATGTACTTGACAATAATGTACTCATTTATTCATTCATTTTGTGAGCCTACTGACTGTGTATCAGAAAACAGAGGCTCAAAGATCATGTAAAACACAACATCTGCCCTCAAAAAGACACAGACCAGGGAGTACTTTGAAGCTGTCACAATTACTAAAGAGTAATCCTTGCAGGTACTGGACCATGAATACAAAATGTCCTACAATGTAGGGAGCAGCCCTGAAGAATAAAGAACGAACTGCCTTAAATGCCAAACAGCATAAGTACGTCTAAAAAATAAAAATAAAAAAATTAGGCTAGTACATACACCAAAAAATTAGTAAAGTAGAACACCAAAATTTAATAATTCTGAATCTTCAATAACTGCTTACCATACTTAATTGGTCCTGCGGACTGTTCCTCATCACTACTAGTGTCTGAAATAGGTTTTCTCCAAAACTTTGGCTTCCACTTTCTTTTATCTTTATAGGTTGTGAAGGGAGGTGCTAAAGTAGAAAGGAGAAGACTGTTAGTTGATACACCTGGTTTTTTACAGTTTGAAGGCTACCTAAGTAATACTTAAAAAGACCTAAATTTATTCTGTTGTGTTAGAGTTGACATATATATATTATACTGAGAACATAATGCCAAAAGATTTGCTGTCACAAAGAAACTACAATACTCTTTTGTGTGAGAGAGACAATGTACTCACTATGGCCTTTACTTTCGTTGACATTGCTAACAAGAAGAACAGCCATCTGGTCCATTGACATTCGATCTTTGTTTACTCCAAAAAGTTTCTCAACATATTTTTCTGAAATTAGAGCATTGCTATCTTCATAAAAAGTATAAAAAACATGGATTTCAGAGATAAGGCTAATTAAAGAGCATGAAGTGAAGAATACTTTAAGAATTTAAGAAAAATATATGGTAGTAATTAAAAACACTTACAGCCTTCTAGAGGGCAAGGCCTGTATTATCTTAACTACTACAGCAAATCCTACATCATGCACCCAATTTGGGCTAAAAAAAAAAGTACTTCCTGAAACTAACTAAACAAGTGAAAATTAAAGTCCTAAATTGGGAATGATAAGATTCAGTGACTTTATAAATCACTCTGGGTCATGATAACACTAAATGTAATAAACACCAATTCCCTGACTTGCAAAAGACTTGCAGTTTAAGGTTTAATATCTGGCACTAACTCTGAGGAAAAGCTTAACAATATTTACTCATAATATCTCACAATAACATGTGCTTTCTACAATGTCAAAGAATATAAAATCTTTTTATTTCATTGTATAATCTGAAATCACAAACATCTCCTTTATTTAAAAAAAATAATAAAAAAGAGGTCTATTTAAAAATCATTACTAAAACTTTTATACAAATGTTTATATATTCTTCTAAATGAACTGTAAATGAGCTCTGTCCAAAGACTTTTCTGCAGTGACAGAAATGTCTTATATCTACACCATTCTACTGGTAAGCACTTAACTACTGTTGAGCTTTTGAGCTCAACAGTGGCTACTGAGCATTTGAAATGTGGATAGTGTAACTTGAGAGAATACATTTTAATTTTAATTAATTTCGATAGGAATAGCAACATACAGCTAGTGACTACTGCAGTGGACAGAGCGGTTCTAGATAAAGTGTCACAGGTGAACGTATCCAATTATAGCAATTAAAAGATGTCAAAAACAATGGAATATTAAATTCTTAAATTGCCTAAATTTAAGTTTTCATTTGGGAAACAACAAGAGGTCTTTAAAAACCTGCTGCAGTAGCAATTTCTTCATCAGTGCTTGCCTCTGAACAACCAATCAAAGACAGATTATATGACAGAATGTCCTGGAATAGCTGTTTTCGGCTAAGCGTATAGTCTTGTGTATGCTGCCTAAAATAAAATGACAATACAAAAAAATTAAATTGTGTACACATCAAAGCTAAATACCAAGATTGTCTTTTAATTAAAATGTTTACAAATTAAAACTACTTACCACTGACAATCATCATCATTACATGTTCCTGTTAAATCAAAACGGCAGAAACACTGATCCGGTTCAATCATATTACTGTATGATACTGAGCTTAAGGGAAGTTTTTCCTTGGTTCGATAGTATGGACTAAATCTAAGAAGAGAAGTAGACATACGCTCCATAAACATGCCAGAAATTTTTTTAAATATTTCATTTTTCCTTACCATTAAAATTTCTATAACTTTAAGCATATTATTTATCTAATTACTTAACAGCAAAATTAACTCTGGGAAACAACCTGAATGTCAAGTCACAGGGAGGGATAAACTATACCCTTTTATACTCAGAACATAAAAGACTTCAAATAGAAAACAAAAAACAAAAAATCCTGTATTGTAAAAGTAGTGTTTTCAGTTCTGGTTGTTGTGGCTCAGTGGATTGAGCACCAGACTGAAATGAAAGGGTGCCGGTTCAATTCCCAGTCAGGGCACATGCCTGGGTTGTAGTGAGGTCCCCGCTTAAGGGCCTTGTGAAAGGAAATCAATCTGTTTCTCTTTCACACTTATGTCTCTCTCCCTTTTTCTCCCTCCCTTCCCCTACTCTCTAAAAGTAAATAATCTTTAAAAAATAAAAGTAGTGTCTTCATACAACATAATAAATACTATATGATATTGGTATTTCTTGCACACGTTACCAGCCAACAAAAACAACTTGGGAAAAAAAATTTATACTTCCTGGTAGGTGCTTCACAATTTATAATTGAATCGTACCCATTTACAATCTCACGACTTCCAGAAGTCTAAAACCAAATGCAGGCTCCCATAAAGTAATCCATCTGAGAATACCTAAATCAATTTTATGAGAGCTGGTCAATGCATTTCTTATGTAGGGTAAGAGTGAAATTTCTTAAAAAATTGAAAATGTTCATAGGACTTGTTATTTTTTTTTCTAAAATCTCTTAACAGGCAGTAATCCAGAATTCACAATTCCACCAGCAGCCAGAAATTAGAATTTGATAAGAATTAATAATCCCAAGTATGAGCTAAACTTTACTTCCTGATATGATTTCTGTATGACCAGACACTTTATTTTTATTTTCCCTGAAAAGTTCATTTTTTAGTGACCATGATTCAATTTTCTTTCATCATCACCAAACAGTCAAAGTTACAATATCAACAACAGGAGCAATCCTGAAACTCAAGCTCAATGAATCTTTCTTTTATACCTGTAGGATTTAAACACTAGAAGAGGGCTGTGGTAGGGACTAAAAGGAAATGGCTTCGCTTCTGTTGTTTTACTTTGTGCAGTCACAAAATCTATATCCACAGAAATCTCCTGCAAAAGAAGACAATAATTTCATAAGGAAAACAGGGCTAGGGTGAATTCTGATTTTATAGAGAATATGAAATGATCAGTTACCTGACCACACAAATCCTTTCCCGTAATGCCTGTGGTAGTTTTTAAAATCAGTTGTTTTAAGCTGTCAGCTTTTGAATATAATTTTTGCAATTCACCAATTTTCAACCCTAGAAAAAGTTCTGGTTTTTCTACTGTGTTCTTAGGTTTATTTACACATTCTTTGTTAGGTGTGTCAGTGTGCTTAAGATTAGGTTTAGTAAAAGAATTGGATTCTAAGAAGGATCTCCTTCTTTCTCTGTTTGAACCAGACAAAATTTCATCATCCACATCATTTTCCTCAGTGTCCAGAATTAATTTATCTTGAGTCAGATCATGAAGTGAGGGTTGAGGTAAAGAAAATTCAGGTTCCTCTTCTACAACTGGAGCAATATTTTGTTGTTCCTTTGCTTTAAGGGCCCGAGCTTCTTTCAGTTTCTGAATTTTCAGGGCATATTCATATTCTAGCTTTTGTAATCGTCTTTTTTCCATGGCAATTAGTTCTGCTGAATGCTTTCTTGGACTTGATACTGGAGAACTGTCCAGTCTCATTATTTTGTTTGGCTGGGGGAAATAATGATATAAATATTTTATATTGCTTTGATTTTATAAACAATTTTTCATAAGGTAAATGTACTATCCCTGATATAATGCCAACATTACAAAAATAAGTAAAAAGAATAAACAGTTTTACAAGTATCCAACAATTTTGATAGTTAATCTATGATCTACAAAAAAAGGTCAGTACATAATAAACAAGGTTCCAAAAACATGCACATCATTTAAAAACAAAGCTTTAATCTTACTCTCTGAATATTCAGGAGAAAACCTGAATTATCTCTTAGACCTCTTACTCTCAAAACTATCATAAAAATCTTCTGCTTCCCAAAAATAAAACATTTCTACAAACAACTTACTCCAAGGCGATCTTGTTCCAGTTTACGTTTTCCCATTTCTTTACTAGCCACTGCCTTTGCCCGAGCAAGCTCTTCTCCGTATTTTAGAGTCAAAGCTTTTTTAACTGTAACACGTTGCTGTACTTTGTGAATCTGAAAACATAAAATAATTCTGAAAACGTAAATGTAAACCTTAGAAGAGGAAATAACTTCTTAACACAGCAGCAAATTTAGGGTATTCAATTAAAAATAGAAATATTCCAATATTATGTCTCAAGAGAGAAAATTATTTTATTAAAAATTTGGCCCATAAAAAATGTGTAGTAAACATGTGACAATGGTATTTTTATTTAAGAAAAGAACATTACTTGTTCCTGAAGCTTCTTCAAAAACATTTTGTTGACACTGAGAATTTTCTCTGTTGCTTGAAGCTGTTCTGTAAGTTTTGCAATCTTTGTTTCAGCATTTCGAACAGATTCTTTCTTCTTAGCTTCTTGCTGTACTAGATTCTTTAAAACAGATTCATCTTTCATCAAGAGAATCCTATTTGAAAAGTAACAATTCTCATTAATGTTATTCTAAACTGGTAGACTAACATCACCAGAATAAAGTTCACAAAGCAGTAACTCATTTTTAAGGCAAAAGATTTATACAATCTGAAGAGAAACCAGAGTATATAACAGTAACTCATTTTTAAAAACATATTTATGATATACTAGTGATGAATACTTTCATCTTCATCAATCACAGGTATTCGAATACACACTGTTCCATTTTATAAAAGTAAATATGGGTCTAATTTTTTTAAAAAATCATTTAAATCTAAGTACTGTGAATTACAGTTAAAAAGTTGTTAATAATAAATGTTTAATGTTGGTGGAATCTGACCTTATGTGACTTTGGAAAACTGAGGATTTAAGGCAGAAAACTGCTACATTTAGCTTCACATATAATGCTAATAAATATCTAATAAACATAATCAAGCATGTTTAATTAACTTAAAAATATCTAACTCATTTTATCTAATGCAAGGCAAGGAAGGAGAAAAGGAAGTCCAATTTTAAAATAAGATACAGAATTAAAGTTTGGAATTGATAAGTAAAACAAAAGACAAATTTGTGGATATAAACTTTCATCTTTTCAACTGTTAAATACAGTGGTACCTCAGTACTCATCGTTAATTCATTCCAGAACTCGTGATGAAACAGAGTACCAAACAATGAAGTATTTTCCCTTGTGGGGCGGCATCATGACTCATACAAATTCTAGCAAGTGCAATGAGTCCCAAGAAAGTGCCAAGTGCTGAAACATTTTTTTTTCCTGATCAAAATGTGATGAGTACAGGGTTTAACAAGTTCTGAAGCTGATGAATACTGAAGTATGAATTATTATGGTTTAAAAAAAAAAAGAAAGAAAAAGCAACCTTCCCAGAAAGATATCATATTTTAACAGTCACAACAACTGACATCTAGAAAGAATCGTAAGCTCTGGCTGAGTAAGCTCAGTTGGTTACATACAGTGTTGTCCCTATATACCAAGGTTGCAGGTTCAATATCTGGACAGGGAACATATAAGAATCAACCAATGAATGCAGAAATAAGTAAAACAACAAACTGATATTTTTCTCGCTCTCTAAAAATCAATCAATCAATCAATCAATAAAAGCTTCCCTAGAATGAATCATAAACACAGAGATTATATGATAGAAAGGAGAGTAAAAAGATAAATAATTTTTAAAGAACTTTTCATTTGTTAAGTTATTAAAGAAACAGAATCTAAATAAATTTAACTTAATCTCCTACTTTTAAAACAAACCACTTCTCATTGATAATTTTAGAAGTTGATGGTCATTACGAGTATTTCAAATACAAAGCACATTTTTCAGATCTTTAATTATCAGCATGTGTCTCAATATTATTGCATATCATAGTTCAGCTAGAAGCATGTTTTCTTTCTAGTAATGTATAAAATAATGGCACATACTGGAAGTAATAAAATATGACAGCACAAATATAATTCAAAGCTTAAGACACTTTGTAAACTTTTAAAAACATCAAGGTGGCTGTAATGTTAGAAATCAGGCTATAAATTTCCACCTTTTTTTTTCTTAATTAACTACAGATAGATAAACTTTTGAAGCTTGTTTTAGAAACAAACTGTTTATACATTACTGTTAGTGATTTTTCAACAAATTAATTCAGCACTGTAATCATTTTTTTACTATCAAGATTTAAATGTTAAGAATTGGTCAGTAAGTTACAAACACAGGGCAGGGAAAGTCTTACCATCTTTGCACAGAACCTCCCCCTCACTCTTGTAAACCTAAAAGGGGACTGGCAGAACAAAGCTCAGGAATGTTGATGTTATCTAAAACCATTTTGCTCTTCATTAACTAATGATATCAGAGTGTTTGGAGTGGAAAAAAGGTACATCCATAAATGTTGTAACTATTTCAATCGAATACATGGTAGTGGCTCTCATCACAAAAAAATGCTTTTACTATGTATGAGGATTGGACTTACTGTGGTAACCATTTCGCAATACATACAAATATCAAATCATTGCGTTGTACACTCAAAACTATATTTCATGTCAATTATACCCCAATAAAAGAACCCCAAAATATACCAATGATTTCAAATAGATTCTATTATTCAACATATTCATCTTATGAGGTTTTATACATGTTCTCAAAATTCTGAAACACCACTTGAACAATACAGTATTTTCACAAAACATGTAAGACATTTATGACCCTTAACTTTATATTAACACTTTAAAATAACACCATATCTAACTATGTGTCTTATTAAACAGACTAATTAATAACTATTTTCAAAAGCCAAGTCCACCACTAACAATAAAAATATGCCTTCAAAGAAGGTCTTTCAAAAATCATGCCAGAAGTTTTAAAGAAAATTCCGAATAAGAACTTTCATAAATATTTTAAAGCAATGAACAGACTATGTATAAATCTGAAGGAAAAAAACTCCTTTAAGGTTTTGGTATTTTTATTTAAACATTACTACTATTAATTAATGTAAATATGTAATTCACCAAAATGATGACCTCATAAGTTCTACCAAGTATAAAAGAATTTGTAATCATATCATGTACTTAGTATTGACATAGACCACAAAAAGATATCCATCTAACATGGCACCATTAGATACATGCAGTATTTAATCAGATAATGAGGCTCACCTATGTTTTTTAAGTTTTGCTTCTGCATCTGAAACCTGTTTAGTAACCATTGCTATTCTGCCAATCCCATCAATTTCCACATCAGAGTTTGCTGGGGATGATGAATTTGTCTTCAGCTGATCTGATCTAATCAAACGCTGTTTTTCCCGACTAAAATAATAAAGATGGATGAATTATACCAAAGAATAAACTGAAGTTATTTTTTTTGAAGATGTATTCTATTGCATATCATACAGTAAAAATACTAATCATATTAACTAAAAATAATGGTGATACCAATATGCATGATCCAAGTTTCCTTTCAAATCACATATTATAGCCCTGACCATTGTGGCTAAGCTGGTTGGGTATAGTTCCACAAAGCAAAAGGTTGCCAGTTCGACTCCCAGTCAGCACATGTGTCTGGGTTGTGCGTTCAGTCCCCAAGTTTGGGTGAGTTCCAGAGGCAACCAAAAGATATTTTTCTCCCTCTTTTTATCCCTCCCTTCCCCTCTCTAAAAGTAAATAATAAAATCTTTGGGGCAAAAAAGCTAATAGTGTAGCTAGCTCTCCTTTGTTTTAGTTTTTCCCTTTTTCTAAGCTGTTTTGATCTGAATGTATCACTGTATTCAAATCTATAGATGATCAATCTGGCTCCCCCTCCTGTGTGAATTATAAAGACACTAACTCTGCATCTTGAATAAAATCACTATACATTTCCCAATGCCAATAAACTGTAGACAGGCTTAGTTAAGTACTGAAAACAGCACATACTTTGAAAGCTTTTTATATAAAATGCTACTTACTTGGCAATCTCTTCCTTTAACAATCGATATTCAATTTTCTTTTCTTCAGGCAAAGCTTCAGGTGTTCGCATGGGATCATTTTCTTTTTCAGATTTTGGAGGTACTTTCGGTTTTGAAGCTTGCTAGAAAACATTCGAAGTCAACCAGATCAATAGCTTTCCTTAGTCCACACCAAGAGGTATATTTTATACTGTAACCTAGTGTGTACTTATAGATTTACAAATAACTACCTGCATTAATTTCTATTTCTTTTTTAAATTAAATTTATTGGGATAACACTGGATAGTAACAATTTCCAGATATACAACATTACAATTTGACATCTGCTAACATCTGCATACTCTCATGCACAGGTGGCAAGCACAAGGCCTGCGCACTGAATCTAGCCCTCCACCTTGTTTTATCTAGCCCAGCACCTTGTTTCTACTTGCGGCAACACCGAGTTCCTTACCCCTAGTTAAGGAGTAGTTAAATTCATACAGTCTTAAAATTACATTTGGCCCTTTGAAGGCAATCTCGAGGCTGATGTGGCCCCTGGCAAAAATGAGTTTGACATCCCTGCTCTAGTGTGTGCTCACCACCCAAACTCTGGTTTCCTTCTGCTACCATATACATATACATTTGACTCCCTTTACCCACTTCACCCCTCCCAGCTAGTTGTTAACCAGAAAATTAATTATATAATCTACTAAGTTTTCAGGACCTACAATTTGAAAATAACTGAACTAAATCATACCTAAACAACTGTGGCAGTAGGAACAGGGATAGAAGTTGCACTTAGAGCATATATTTTAATAAAAACTGTTTTCTAGTAATATAACACAATTTGAAAACAGTAAATTTCCTTAGTACAGAAAAACAATTATCTACTACTTGAAAACTGGACTAATTAACTGGAAACAAAAATAAAGAGGATCAATAGCTAAATACATCTAAATTTATACATGCTTCATTATACAAAGCCCAAATAATAAAAACACTTAAAATATACCCACAATTTAATACATTAAAAATCATTACCTTTAAGAGGTCTAATTTCTAAGAAAAATAAACTTTAATGATTGTCAGTAAATTATCTTTCTTTTTCTCTCTCATTACTGCACTCACCTCGGCAGTTCGTCTTGCTTCTTTAATCATGGACTCCAATCCACCAAAAACACTATTTGTTGACTTGGAAGCCTCTCCATCAGATTCACTGTCATCTGAGTCATTCAGTGTTACAACCACTGATTTATGCTTTGGAAGCTGCAAAAGCAATATATTTGTTACTCTTAATGACAAAAGTACCTCTATTCTTTTCTTGGCCCTACCACTATTAGCTGCATGACCTTGAACAAGTCCCTTAATCTATCTAAATTTCAATCCATAAAAATAATGGACTCCAAGTACACAGTCTATGGTTTGTTCTAGTTATAGTGCATAACTGACTTTGTTCCACTCTAGCAATACTGGTTACATGCCAAAAACATACAATACTGAATATTCTGTCTTTAAAGACACCGCTATTATCACCTTCTACATTGTTTTATTTTAGCCAACTTTCTGTAAAGAACCATGTTATCTTAAATTAGCTCTTACAATCAAAGTAAAAACTAATAATTTAAATAATTTTTAAAAACTTTTTGGGTTTTAGTTATATATAAAGGTTAAGTAGCCAACGTTGGTTTACTTAACAGAGGCAAGATTTCGACTTTGCTTTCTCCCATTTTTTTTTTACTTTCTCCCATTTATACATTTTACTTTGAAGCCATTAGAAAATAAGACCAAAAAATATAGTCACTTCATCTCCTTAATAAACATCATATAGATAAATTCTTACAGTATAGTTATTAATTGGAAAAATATGAGCAAAGTATAAATAAAGATGGGGAGGATAAAAATATACACTTTGCTAAAATTAACTATAGAATAGACAGAAAGTCTGAATGGACCAATTTACATAGAAAAAACTTGAGGAAATGGCAGAGAAAACCATACTGTTCTGATGAATATAATGCTTCCCCCCAAACATTATCATAAACTCTACCCTTCTGTACATGAAGAAGCTTCTCCTATTGCACTATTAATAAACAACAAATTTGTATTTACATATGAATACATATGTACATATAGATGAACAAGAATGTGGGGAATGAGACAGTGGAACTGCATGTAAATTTCTAACAGCCTGTCTGAATAAAAATAGGATTAAATTTTTCATTTGTTTTTACCGAGATGACAGTTCGTGGAAGACGAGGTCCTCTGTGAAACTTTGGATTCTGTATCCTAGGCTGAGATACTGTATTAATACTGACTATTGAAAGATTGCATCTTGGCACTGGCTGTGAACTGTTCAAAGCTGGAGGTGAAGGTGGGTCACTATTACTGGATGTTTCCTAAATAGCGAAGAGACAAATGTGAAAAGAAGAGATAAGAGAGAAGAGAAATCTGTTACCTTCAAAAATCTTGAGCAAATGAATTCCATACTTATCCCTATTTTATAAAAGCCCCCAAAATTACAAATAAGCAGAGAAGACTACTCCAACCTAAAACTTAAGCTCGTGAGCACCACCTAGTGGTTCAGGTATTTAAATTACCTCTGGTTTAAAAGCTCTTTTATTGGCTAGAGATTTAAGCAGTTCTTCTCGAAGCAGCATTTCTTCCTCCTCTTCCTCATCTGCAAAAGGTGGTTTTGGAGGCTGTTCTGGATCTTCAGGTGGAAGAGGTGGTAAAGGTGGTACCGGAGGTAGAGGTTCCAGAGAAATACACAAGCCTTCCACGTAAGGCTGGCTCAAATGTGGCAATGACTATTTTTTAAAAAGAAAAAGTAATTACAATGCAAATTTTACCAATTCTAAATGTTTATCTGTGGAGTATCATTAAACAAGCAAAAGGCAAGCTTTAGGTTACTATTTTAGCTGTAAGCTTAGATATATTATAAATCTAAAAAACTCTCCCAGAATTCGATATTCAGCCATGAAAAGTGTAATTTTTGTAAAAGTAAAATCAATATCTGAAACATTTAATTTACAAACTTCAAGATAATTATACAAATTTCTCCATTCCCATTCTTATCTCTATTTAGAAGTCGAAAAAAATATAAAAATCCAATTTTAGAACGTCTATTCCTCTAGATGACTACTTGAAAACAAGTAAAGATATTGAAAAACTGAGAACATAATATTTAAGTAAAAATAAAAAAATTAGGAACCTGGAATTCTGCAAAATGGATGGTCCAGAGTATTTTAAGAAATAAACATCAGGAAGACTTACCATTACCTTTCTAAATTCTTGTGAAATGGCTTGTTAGAGAGCATCTTATAAAGAAAACTAATTTTACCCAAATTTCTAAATTTAAATACACATTTGCTTCAAAGATCTTCCAGTGTTACTCTTGACATTTAAAACAATTCAAGGAAAAAAGAAAAATGGTTTCACTCTCACTGTCTGCTCTAATATTCCTCTCATCTTAAACTTCCTGGGAGAACACCAGATGTCTACCTAGAACTGTGAAATGGCAAGATTCCCTCTAACCTATTGACAAAGATTCAGTTTGATCTCTAGGATATCTCAATCCAGAAATAACTTTTGACTTTGTGATTCCACAACATCCTTTTTCTCCTTTAAAAAAAATCTACCAAATGAATAGCCTGCCAGTGATTTCATAGCTATTGATTTTGGTAAACAATTGTTTTTTTTTTTTTAAGCTCTCTTCAAACCTAACCATTCATTAATTACAAGGCAGTTTTTCAAAACACATTAGAAATGACACTAAGTAATACAATTTTCTTAGAAATAATATAACTTCTCACTTACAGAAACCTGAGGTGGTGGAGGCAAAGAAATAGATGGCGCTGAAGAAAAATAACCCAATGAACATTCAGTGAAGAATGGTGGTTGCACTGGTGAAGGAGCTGAAAAAAATATTTTGTAAGAGTTTACTAACAGAAATAGTTCAACATAAGTAAGCTACATGTACGGTATGTTTGGAGAACTACAAATGTATCTAGGTAGAGTGCAAATTAGACTTTACTAATCTCTAATAAAATCTTTACCTCCAAGAGACCACTTCCACCTATTTAAAATTATCTCTATGTCATCACAAAGTCAGCCATCAACTTAAGCTGATGTTATTCCTTCAAAACTCCTCAATCTAATTTTGACTTAACGATTAAAATGGAATACAGCAGGAAAGGCTCAAAATGTATTTTTTTGCAAATACACTTTTTAAGCAATAAAATAAAAAAACTGCCCTGAACTAAAGTGCCTTAACTAAAGGAAAATAGTGGTGACTCTATTCTACCCTTCAAACAGAACAAAGAAAGTAATGGACTATTTAAGTTGTATAGAAAGCAAATAGGACTAGAAATGAAAGGAATTACCTACTGTGTTTAATCAATAGTGAACACTTTTCACATTTTAATTTTTTTTACTTTTAAAGTATTTTATTGATTATGCTATTACATTTGCCCCATCTTTTTCTCCCCTCTGGCCTGTACCCCATGAGGTTGGCCCAGAGATTCCTAAGCCTCTCCTCATATTTTTTAATTTGTTTCTTCATTCTGTTCCAGTTGGATATTTATTTCTTTCTTATGTTTCAAATATTTTACTTGTGTCCCAGTTTCCTTCCCTTCACTGTTGGTTCTTTGTATATATACATTTTTTCTGTTTCTTACTTTTTTCTATTTTTTTATTTTTTATTGATTATGCTGTTACAGTTGTCCCATTTTCCCCCTTCACTCCCCTCCACCCTGCACACCCTCCCACCCACATTCCCACCTTTAGTTCATGTCCATGTGTCATAAGTTCTTTAGCTTCTACATTTCCCATACTATTATTGCCCTCCCCCTGTCTATTTTCTACCTATTGTCTATGCTACTTATTCTCTACATCTTTTCCCCCTCTCTCCTCCTCCCACTTCCCTGTCGCTAACCCTCCATGTGATCTCCATTTCTGTGGTTCTGTTCCTGTTCTAGTTGTTTGCTTAGTTTGCTTTTGTTTTAGGTGTGGTTGTTAATAACTGTGAGTTTGAAGTCTTTTTTTACTGTTCATATTTTTAATCTTCTTTTTCTTAGGTAAGTCCCTTTAACATTTCATATAATAAGGGCTTGGTGGTGATGAACTCCTTTAACTTGACCTTATCTGAGAAGCACTTTATCTGCCCTTCCATTCTAAATGAAAGCTTTGCTGGATAGAGCAATCTTGGATGTAGGTCCTTGCCTTTCATGACTTGGAATACTTCTTTCCAGCCCATTCTTGCCTGCAAGGTCTCTTTCGAGAAATCAGCTGACATTCTGATGGGAACTCCTTTGTAGGTTACTGTTCCCTTATCTCTTGCTGCTTTTAGGATTCTCTCCTTCACTTTTGCCTTGGCTAATGTAATTATGATGTGCCTTGGTGTGTTCCTCCTTGGGTCCAATTTCTTTGGGACTCTCTGAGTTTCCTGGACTTACTGGAAGTCTATTTCCCTTGCCAGACTGGGGATGTTCTCCTTTATTATGTGTTCAAATAACTTTTCCACTTATTGTTTTCCCTCTTCCCTTTCTGGTACCCCTATAATTCAGATGTTGGAATGTTTAAAGGTGTCCTGGAGGTCCCTAAGCTTCTCCTCAGTTTTTTGAATTCTTGTTTCTTCATTCTTTTCTGTTTAGTTGTTCCTTTCTTCCTTCTGGTCCACTCCATTGATCTGAGTCCCAGTTTTCTTCCCATCACTATTGGTTCCCTGTGCGTTTTCCTTCATTTCTCTTATTGTAGCCTGCATTTGTTCATCTAATTTATGTCCAAAGTCAAACAATTCTGTGAGCATTCTGATCACCAGCGCTTTGAACTGTGCATCTGATAGGTTGGCTATCTCCTGGTCACTTAAAAAAATTGGTTCTAGGGCTTTCAATTCTGTTTGAGACATCTTTTTTATTTTTTATTTTCCTTTGGTCTGGTTGCAGGTGCTACGTATGGGCGGCGGAGCCTTAGGTGTTCACCAGGGCGGGGTACCTAGTTGCTGGGTTGTGATGTTGTATGTGGGCGTGGGGTCTGAGAAGGAACAATAACGCTTGCTCCGCTCTCTCTAGGACTCCAGTCCATCTTGCCGCCTCCCACAAGCAAATAGGGCCCTTCTGGTGCTGGTTCCCGGGCGGGTGGGCTTATGTACTTTCTCGGACTCTGTGGGTCTCCCTGAGGAGCCTCCTGTGAGGCTGAGGAAATCTCCCGGACTCAGCTCCACAGGTGTTTTCAGTCGGTGCTCTTAGTCTTTGTTCACCGGCGCTAGGTCCCCGGGTTGCGCCGTCTGTGTTGCTGCCCATTTTCACTTAGTTTGTCTGCATGCGAACTTGTGGCTGCGGCGCACTGGGTATGCTCGTTGCCTCCGGGACCCAGGGTCTGCCACCGGGTCCGTCAGCCACCCCTGAGCTTCTGGGGTTCACCAACTGCTGTCTGCATCCTGCGCATCCACATCTGCCAGCCACCGCTCTTTCCTGCCGGGACCCCTCGGACCCCTCTCTGTAGGCCTCCAACTCCACCCCTCCTTACCAGTCTGGATGTATGGTAGTCAGAAATCCATTCGGTTCATTTCTCTCTGTTCTGGTTGTTTCTTGTTTCTCAATTTTTGTTGTCCTTAGTTTTGGTTGAGCTAAGAGGCACAGTGCGACTACCTATGCCTCCATCTTGGCCGGAAGCTCCTATTTTTCTTCATTTCATTTTGTATAGCCTTCATTTCTTCCTTCATTTTGCAACTGAGCTCAACCATTTCTGTAAACATCCTGATTACCAGTGTTTTGAACTCTGCATCTGACATGTTGTGTATCTCATCACGCAATACTTTTTCTGGAGTTTTGATTTGTTCTTTCATTTGGGCCACATTTCTTTGTCTGGGCACACCTGTTATGTTGTAAGGGGTGGAGCCTTAGGTATTCCCGAGGGCAGGGCAATCCTGTTTGCTGTGTTGTGGTGCTGTCTGTAGGGGAGGAGTCAGAGAGGGAATAATGTCCCTTGTTCCACTCTAGCCCCACTTTCCATCACTTCCCTGGCTTCCCACAAGTGGACTGTGCCCTTCTAGGATCCCATGGTCCTCTCCAACAGACTCTCCTGTGAGACTAGAAGTTTCTCCTGTCTTTGCAACCCCCACAGGTTTTTACAGCCAAAGGTTTTGAGTCTTTAGTTTCTCGGTCAGCCAGCCCCCACCTAGTCCATGCAGTCTGCCTCCTTGCCCCACATCCTCTCCACCAGCCCGTCACTACCCCTCCCTCCTACTAGTCTAGATGAATGTTTCTTTAACTCCTTGGTTGTCAGAGTTCCACGCAGTTTGATTTTCTGGTAGTTCTGAATGCTTTTTGTTTTTAAATTGGTTGTTAGCCCTCTTTTGGTTGAGCAAGGAAGAGTAGTATTTCTACCCACTCCTCTATCTTAGCCTGAATTCCACATTTTAGTAATTCTTAAATAGTTACTGATATATCTCAGTTATTAGCAAGTCTTCTTTGGTAGCAGGTAAAAATAAATGTGCATTTTATCTTCAGTGGTTTCAAAATATGGCAAATTCAGACTACTCTTGCTACCCAATAATTATATAACCTTAGAGAAATCTAATGTTCCTTCTTTGTCCCAGTTGTCTCAACTCAATATGGATATTACCTACATGACGTGCATGGGGTTGACTTTTGGCCTAATGACACCATTTCAACAGACACTGGAATTTAGAACATTTTACTTCTCAAAAATACAAATATCTCTAGTGAATATGAAAAAGTTAAACTCGAGTTCCGGCCAAGATGGAGGCATAGGCAATCGCATAGTGCCTCCTTGCGCAAACAAAACTAAGGACAACAAAAATTGAGAAAAAAAAAAAACAACCAGAACAGAGAGAAATTAACTGAACAGAAGTCGGACTCCAGTACATCCAGACCAGTAAGGAGTGGCGGAGTCGGAGGCCTGCAGAGAGGGGTCGAGGGGTCCCAGTGGGAAGAAATGCTGGCTGGCAGGCACGGGCGCACAGGGTGCAGAAGGCAGCTGATGGACCGGTGGCGGACCCTGGGAGCGGGAGGCGACTAGCAGACCCAGTGAGGGGCTCAAGGCAGCTGGCTGTCCGCAGCCACACATTCGCCCGCAAATAGCGAAAATGGGCAGCGCCGCTGGGTTTCAAAGCTTAAGAGCCCCGTCTGGGAGCTGAGGCCAGGAGATTCTCTCAGCCTCACAGGAGACTTCTCAGGGAAGCCCACAGAGTCCAAGAAAGTGCACAAGCCCACCCGCCCGGGAACCAGCACCAGAAGGGCCCTATTTGCTTGTGGGAGACAGTGGTGGGGACGGAAGTCCTAGAGAAAGCAGAGCAGGCACCATTGTTCCCTCTCAGACCCCGCCCTCACATACAAAGTCACAACCCAGCGACTGTGGTGCCCCGCCCTGGTGAACACCTAAAGCTCCACTGCCCTTATGAAACAGCCGCAACCAAACCAAAGGAAAATAAAAAAGATGGCTCAAACAGATTTGAAAGCCCTAGAACCAATTTTTTTAAGTGACCAAGAGATAGCCAACCTATCAGATGCACAGTTCAAAGCGCTGGTGATCAGGAAGCTCACAGAATTGGTTGACTTTGGACATAAATTAGATGAACAAATGCAGGCTACAATAAGAGAAATGAAGGAAAACGCACAGGGAACCAACAGTGATGGGAAGAAAACTGGGACTCAGATCAATGGAGTGGACCAGAAGGAAGAAAGGAACAACTAAACAGAAAAGAATGAAGAAACAAGAATTCAAAAAAATGAGGAGAGGCTTAGGGACCTCCAGGACACCTTTAAATGTTCCAACATCCGAATTATAGGGGTACCAGAAGGGGAAGAGGAAGAGCCACAAATTGAGAACTTATTTAAACAGATATTAAAGGAAAACTTCCCCAATCTGGCAAGGGAAATAGACTTTCAGGAAGTCCAGGAAGCTCGGAGAGTCCCAAAGAGGTTAGACCCAAGGAGGAACACACCGAGGCACATCATAATTACATTAGCCAAAGTAAAAATGAAGGAGAGAATCCTAGAAGCAGCAAGAGACAAGGAGACAGTAACCTACAAAGGAGTTCCCATCAGACTGTCAGCTGATTTCTTAAAAGAGACCTTACAGGCAAGAAGGGGCTGGAAAGAAGTATTCCAAGTCATGAAAGGCAAGGACCTACATCCCAGATTGCTCTATCCAGCAAATCTTTCATTTAGAA
>PVIA01010756.1:0-49606 GCA_004024845.1 Tonatia bakeri
AGCACAGCCTCTCTCTGCTGTGTAAAAGAACTACTATTCCTTCTACTGGGAAATGCCCGAGTCCCACTCCTGCTCCTCCTGGGGAACCCCAGCTGGCCTTTCAAGGATCAGCCCCATGACCCGCTCCATGTTGCCTTTACTCCCTCCTTCGGACTCCAAGCAATCCTCCGTCCCCCGTCCCCACTGAAGACACAGCACCTCACTCACGCCTCCCCTCCCCGCCACCCCCCTCCACCTGCTACCTGCACTGTCACTGTCATCCCACCACGCAGAGAGCTCCTGGGCCACAAGCCCTAGGCCTTTTCATCTTTATGTCCCAGCAGTGCCCGGGACAAATTAGATTCTAAGCAAATGTTTGTTGAAGGAATAAATTAAAGAAAGAAGACCTCTTAGAACACTTTGGCAGCAATAGCATCAGAAAAATAAGCACACAGTTTCCCAAAGCCACTACTATTAGGAATAAAATTAATTTTAAGAATTAGTGCCATGTTATACTTATCTTGCTGCTATAGGGGGAAAATCATTTGAAAATATGAAAGTTTTAGTGGTATAATCCTCTGACTTTAAAAATGATTTAAAACATGTCATAGATACACACCTAAGAGTCATGACTAATTAAACCAGAAAGTATCACCTTCCTTTTCCTGTTTCGGCCTGGGATAAAGATAAAAATCAGATGGTGTGAAAATCTGATGACTAACAAGGAGTTGTTTATTTAAAAAAAAAAAAGCAAGTGTCTGATTTACTGATATCTTTCTAAGTACTTAATAGGACAGACATCACTCAAACAAACGAGATTTTTGCCTTTCCTGTACACTTTTTCCTTCGTCCTTCTCAGGTCAGCCCAGCTAAGAGCTCATTTGGTTTGATGGGCTCCATCAGTGCGCTGGGCAGGCGCTCTGCTGGGTCGGCCTCAGCTGGCCCTTGAGAACACTCGGTCTAGTCAGAGCCGGGCTTCCTGGGTGCAGCTGCTCTGACGAAGCGTCGCTCGTCACTCGGGGCGGCAGGAGCCCGGACAGGAGGCACCCAGCCCAGCGAGGAGCGCACCCGTTCCCCAAGGAGCGCGTTTTATCACTTCATTTCATCAGTAGGCTGCCCTTGACTTTTCACACTTTGTACTTCCACAGAACAGGCATTTTTTAAACACATAATGATGCCCCAAATCACCCTTCATGAACAGAAGTCAGCTCTTTCCCTGTGCTTTTTACCCCAGTCCTTCCCATTCCAACCAAGAGAATCTTGCCATTTCCTCAGCATGATTTTCTCATTCCCGGCTTCATGCCTCTGTAAATGCCATCCTCTAGGAAGCTTCTCCCTCAGGCAGTGCAATTTGTTCTCCTCCCAAACGTTTCCGTGGTTCTCATCCAGGGGTGATTCTGCCCCCCTGCCAGGGAGGGGTTGGCAGTGCCTGGAGACACTGAAGGTGTCAGAACCAGGGGTGGGGAGGGGAGCTGCTGTAGGCATCTAGAGGGCAGAGGGCAGGGATGCTGCCAAACACCCAACAATGCACAGGACAGCCCCCCACAACAAAGAGTTATCTGACCCCAAAATGTCAATAGCACCCAGGCTGGGAAATGTGCTTTAAGTTGAGCTTCAAGTTCATCTGTTTGTGTTAGGAAATATTCCTGAATTAACCATCCCAAACTCTGATCATGCCTTTGCTTTGTATTTCCTCAGAACGCACGGAGTGTCCTGTGTTAACTTGGATGTGAAGCATCAGAGTGTCAGCAGCAGATGAGACTTTAAAAGTCATGTAGTCTAAGCACTTTCTGTCAACATTGCTTTGTGAACATCTGTTGCATGTGAAAAAGTTGTCTTTCCTCAACTGGATTATAAGCAATTCCATTAAATCTTTTCATGCTCATGCATTCCACAAACATTTCTTGAGCGCCAACTATATACCAAGCACTATCTTAGGCACTGGGTTACAGTGATAGCCATTATCTCTGCTTTTATGAATTAAGCTTAATGGAATAGACATACTAAAAACTCACATAACTTCTGCTGTGGTTAGTGCTCTAATGGGAAGAGCACGGTTTACCCAGGGCAGCCTAAACCTGGTCTGGGACATCAGCCACCTCTTCCCTGAGGATGGGACACTGAAGCACATATTAAGCATTCAGTCAGTATAAAGGGGAAGCCTGAAAGATAAAGAGACATTATCTAAGTAAAGTGTTCAGAGGTGAGCGGGGGACAGCAGGGAGCCAAGTGACAGCAATGAGTTTGAGGTGCCCATGAGATATCAAGGTAGAGAAAACCCGTGGGCCATTGGACGCACAGGGCTGGAGCCCAGAGACAGAGGTCAGGACCGCACCCAGGAACTCCAACAGCAACGTGTAGGTCTGCAAGAGGAAGAAGAAACAACAAGAGACTGATGAGGAAAGGCCAGAGACAGAGGCAGAAAACCAGGAAAGATGTGTCATAGTAGGAAGCTTTTCAAGAAGAGTCCAGCCAGCTTGCCACCCACGTCTCCTCTGTGCTGGGAAGTAAGCATCGTGGACCGATTGTACACGCATCCTCAAGAATGAACAAACTACTGTTTTTGCGTTTTGAATTAGCATAAAATCTTCCTCTCTGATGAAGTTTCTACTTCAAAGGTAATCACATTGAACTGAATAGCAAAGTAAGATTTTGTGAGTGTTTCCATTTATGACACTCAAATAGATCATGTTTGTTTCAAGAGATATACTCTACCTAATTCTAGGTTCCTTTTAGGTCTTAGTGTCACCAGTTCAGGGTGTCAGTGAGGAAGAGTTTGGAGCCAGCCTCTCAGTGGCTTCATAAATAAGAGTTACATCTGGCAACAAGCACTTAGATCGTGATTATTTGTACCAGTGAAAGGTAGCAATACATGGATAAAATTAATAGAATCTAAAACCCAAGTTCAATTCTTTTTTTAAGTTAAACACTTAATTTTTAAAAAATATTTACTAAACAGCAACAAATCTTACATTAATCTCACCTTCCATTTCCTTTCACCCTGATCTGGAAAAGAGGAAGCTGCTAAAAAGCAGTCTTAAATGGGGGGAAATTAATAAGGTGCCCAGATAACTGTTGATAAATTAACTCCTCAATAATGTTAACTACAGCTGCCTCTCATTGTTTCAGATAAGATCCCCAAAGAGTGCTTCAATTTCTAACTTTTGTGGAGTAAGTTTTCATTACATTTCAATACAAGGCATATGCTAAAATTATGAGATGAAAAATATACTGTCTTGCCCCGAGTGGTCGTAGACTCTACCAGTGAGACAACAAGGTAAAAGGCTGAATACACCCTGGCCGGTGTGGCTCAGTTGGCTGGAGCACCCTCCCATAAACCAAAGGTTGCGTATTCAGTCCCCATTCTGGGCATGTGAAAGAGGCAACCAGTTGATGTTTCTCTCTCACATTGATGTTTCTCTCCCTCACTCTCTCCCTCCCTTCCCCTCTCTCTAAAATCAAAGGAAGGAAGGGAGGGAGGGAGGGAGGGAGGGAGGGAAGGAAGGAAGGAAGGAAGGAAGGAAGGAAGGAAGGAAGGAAGGAAGGAAGGAAGGAAGGAAGAAAGAAAGAAAGAAAGAAAGAAAGAAAGAAAGAAAGAAAGAAAGAAAGAAAGAAAGAAAGAAAGAAAGGAAGGAAGAAAGGAAGAAAGAAAGGAAGAAAGAAAGGAAGAAAGAAAGGAAGAAAGAAAGAAAGTCTGAACACAGTTAAGTCATGAAAAAAATGAACAAAATGGTAGAAGCACAGATGAGAAAGTAAGTCATTCTAACATGTGCAGTGACAGGGGAAGGAAGTGGGTTGGGAAAGGCATGGAGGAGGATGGGAGGCAAGGGAAGAGCATTTCGGGTAAAGGACAAGTGGGAGCAGGACCGTTCAGTTACTCTGTGATCTGCGGTATGCTTGTGATTGATTATTCTGAAACATGCTGGCGGCGTGAGGCCAGTGTCGGAAGGGTAGGTAGGAGATCTGCTAGAATTAAAGCATGCAAGGTCTTTTTTCAAAATGGAAGCTCTTGAGGACCTTGAGTATGGATTGTGTTTTTATGAAAATGTAGAAACTTAGAACTAAAGTTCCAAGACTGGCTTTGTGAGTTAGACATAGAAATATAGTTTGGGTTTAAGGTAAGAGAGACTGGAGACAAGAAAACCCCCATTAGGAAGTTACTGAAATGACCCACTTAAGGACTGCCCAACACTGGTATTTTCAAAGGAAAGGGAGAGGGCGTCTTCCTGGAGAGTTACAGTGCAGTCACTGCTCTTCGAAGTCCTGCAGTAAAAGTGAAACTTTGCTCAACCCAATGTATCCCAAACTTATTTAACCATAACACCTTTTTTGTTGTAGTTTGTCTTTTTTTAATTTTTTTTCAATTAGACTTTATATTCAACATTATTTTGTATTAGTTTCAGGTGTATAGCATAGTGTGTAGGCAATCATATACTTTACCAGGTGATTCCCTGCTATTTCAAGTACCCACACAGCACCATACATAGTCATTACAATATTATTGACTATATTCCCTATGCTGTACTTCACACCCCCGTGACTATTTTGTAACCACCAGTTGGTGCTTCTTAATCCCTTCACCTTTGTCACCCAGCCTCCAACCCCCCTCCCCCCTGGCAACCATTGGGTTGTTCTCTGTATCTGTGAGTCTGTTTCTGTTTTGTTTGTTTATTTTGTTCTTTAGATTCCACATGTAAGTGACATCACATTGTATGTGTGCTTCTCTTACTGACATTTCACTTATCCTAATACCCACTAGGTCCATCCATGTTGCTACAAATGATAAGATTCCATTCTTTTTTATGGCATATATATATAACCACTTTTTTATTCATTCATCTACTACTAGATACTTAGGTTACTTCTATATCTGGGGGATTATAAATAATGCTGCAATGAACATAGGGGCACATTATTCTTTTGAATTAGTGTTTCAGGTTTCTTTGGGTATATTCCCAGAAGTGGAATCACTGAGTCATAAAGCAGCTGTATTTTAATTTTTCTGAGGAAACTCCATACTGTTTTCCACAGTGGCTGCACCAGTCTGCAGTCCCACCAACAGCACACTAGGGTTCCCTTTCCCCTACATCCTCACCAGCACTTGTTATTTATTGATTTATTGATGATAACCATTCTGACAGGTGTGAGGTACTATCTTATTATTGTTGTTCAGTTACAGTTGTCCCACTTTTTTCCCTGTTGCTCTCCCCTGCCCCACCCACCCTCCCTCTCCCACAGGCAGTCTCTACCGAGTCATTGCAGTTTTAATTTTTGTGTTTCTGATGACTAGTGACATTGAGCAAGAGAACTGGCTGAAAGGCTGCAAAAGGAGCTCTTCGAGACTAGATCTTATCACCACCCTGGAATACCAGGTGACTTCCCCTTTCCCCCACTCTGCAGGAAACAAGTTAACTCTCTGAGAATAATGAAGCTATAAGGTTTAGGATACTAGATGGTACCACTCAAAACAAAGGTGTTAAGCTTATAAAAGGTGAAAACTTATAATTCTAAATAGTGGACCCTTCTGTCCCTGGACCATAGTAGAACTCGCCAGTGCACAAGCCCCACCCAGACACACCGAATGTGCAGTCAGCGTGGCGCCTCACACTTCAGGGTGAACAGGTAGACGCAGGTCAAAAGCTTCTTACATGAAAGCCGGACACCAATGCAAACAAACAGAAGAAACTCAAAGCAGAAGAAAACGTCAAACCTTCAGTCATGAAAGAAATAACATTCCCAAAACAAGAAGAAGATGTTATAAAAGTAACAATTGGGGGGAAAATATCTATGTAATAAATGAACAAAAAAGCACAAATAAAAAAACAATATAAGTGTCCCAGGAGATAAACTTGAAGAAATCTCCCAGAAAGAACAAAATGGCAAAGAGTTGTGCAATAGTTACTTTGGCTGGAATAAAGACAAACATATGAAAAGAAGGAGCTCCTACCCTTTGCAACAGCATGGATGGAACTGGAAAGCATTATGCTAAGTGAAGTAAGCTAGGTGATGAAAGACAAATACCATATGATCTCACCTTTAACAGGAACCTAATCAACAAAACAAACAAACAAATGAACAAGCAAAATATAACCAAAGACACTGAAATAGAGAACAGGCTGACAGTGACCAGAGGGGAGAGGGGAGGGAATTTCAAGGGAAAAGGGGAAGGGTTTACAGGAACAAGTATAAAGGACACATGGACAAAAACTAGGGTGGGTGGAAATGGGAGGGAGGAGGGGAGGGCGGGGCGTGGGATAGGATGGGAGTAAAATACAGAAAACTGTACTTGAACAACAATTAAATTTTTTTAAAAAAGAAGATGAAAAAGAAAAAAGATAAACGTATGAGCAAAATCTTATCCTTTAATTATCTTAAGAGAACCTCAGAGAATGAGAATAAACCCAGAAGCTTCTACATCTAACGAGAGACCCTAAAAGAGAACAGAGCCTAGTGAGAAGGAAATTAGAAAGAAATAAAGAAAACGCTCTGTAATTGAGGATCCAGATTGAATGTGCCATATGAATGACCCACTGTATGAATTAAAAAAAAAAATTAAAGACACATCATTGTGAAATTTCAGAACATAAAGGAAAAGAGAAGAGGAATGAAATGCAGGGTTAGGTATTTGGGGTTAGGTATCCCCAGAAGCACACCTTGAATCTAAGATTGGAATATAAGTGATTTATTTGGGAGATGATTCCAAAAAAACCTTAGTAGGAAGGTGATGAGTGAAACAGAGAAAGAAAAGAAGCTTTAGTGTCCACAGCTGGGGCTCAGTCCCACCGGGACCTTCGGGAGGCAGCGTAGAACACACCTCACAGTCGCCCTACCAAGGGGTATCGACCACCACCTCCTTTCATCTTTATTTGAGGACAACTGGGAAGCTGCCTAGAACTGCATTGTGTCGTGGGCATGACCCTTAAAGGCTCCTTGGGCTAGAGAAAACCTTTGGGCCAAGTTTCCTGAGCATTTAAAGTAAGAAGACTTTGGCATGTCGGGAATGGAAGGTTGAGAAGGGGCTACGGATGGGCATGAACAGTCTCTGTTTCTGTCACATACAAAGAAAAGGTATCCAATGGCATCAGATTTCTGATAGCCAGGATACTAGAATGCAGTGAGCAATACATTTAATTTTCTTGGTGACCATTATATCTCATTTAAAAAATTACTCATTTTTCTTTTTCTTTCTTTTAGAGATTTTATTTATTTTTAGAGAGAAGGGAAGGGAGGGAGACAGAGAAGGAGAGAAGCTCGATACAAGAGAGAGACATCGATCAGTTGCCTCCCATACTTGTCTCGACCTGGGACTAAACCCAAAGCCCAGGCATGTGCCCTGACTGGGAATTGAACCAGCGGCCCTTCGGTTTGCAGGCTTGCGTGCTCAATCCACTGAGCCATACCAGCCAGGGCAACAGTATTAAATGATTAAATAATGTAACTACTTAATAATGATTTTGAAAAGAAAGTCTGTGCTATATTCATATTGAGAGGATGCAGAGTTTAAGAAAGCCTGTAGGTCCTTATTGACCATATAGATAAACATGATTATCTAAAGCTCATGAATCAAAAATCCATAGTATTATGCATATTATTTAGATAAGAGGAAGTGAATACCAGAAAAACAACTAAATTGGAAGGACATGCCTCTGGGTAGCAGCATCATGGCTGTTTTGTTGCATTTTAGTACTATTTTATTCTTAAAACAGTTTATATATTAACTTCATAAAATTAAAATTTAAAAATTCTGAGATATTTTCAGTGACAAAGGGCAAAATTTTACACATTACCTAAAGATGAAGGTCATTCTTTCATTCAAGACACATTGGCAAAGGGCTCTCTCCCTGTGAGTCTGGACCACCTGTGACGCCTCTCGAGCCCTTCAGGTAAAAGCGACTGACATACGGTATATTCTCACCGACTACAATCCTCTCTATGAATCATTCATGATGTTATTACACAACAGAAAACTGCCTTGACAACTGGTATATTACGGTTCCATTGTGGATGCAGGAAGCACTATATGATTCAATAAAACAATTCCGAACCAGAAGCTGCACTCTTAAAGCCAAAGTTACCGTATAAAGCAGCTTACTAAAGTAAAAGAAAAAAAGGGATCACTCTGACTGCTACCTACAGTCCTGCAAAAGCTGGTGTCTCTGCATGAGCCTAAGAGTTCCTATTAATCAAACACAATCTGGCATTTAAAAACCAAAGAAAAAGTGACTCAACTTCAGGGCCTCTAAAGTGACTCAAGTTGGCTACTTTATGACAATGCAGATGGACTGCATGCCAATGAAGGTAGTTAAGAGGTTAAGAGTTCAATTAAATATGATACTGCTTCTTTTAAATTCTGTGTTGAAAACGCCACGACTGGTGCTCAGCAGTTTGCATTTGACTTAAGGATGTTCCAGAAGAGCATCATTGCACTTTCCCATGGCAGCTGTGCCGGGAGGGCATTGCTTCCACGCCTCCACAGCTAAAGGAGGACTGGCTTTTACAGGCTGGGCCAGAGATTCTGCAAGAAGCTCAGAACATGATGTAAGGCTCCGAATGAAGACTGAGTTAGCTGATTTTGACACATATGCAAATTCCCCCCATCTCCACCATTCCCGCTCCATATCCTTCACTGATCAAGCAACATCAGGAGCCCCCAACACTTCTACAGACCTTGGGATTCTGGGGAAAGGTGGTACTTGCTACCTCTTCCTTTGATGTGTTGGAAGAGTGGCAGATTATAAAAACTTGGGGGTGAGCAACCCAGATGACTCATCTGTGAGTTCACTCAACATCGTGTGACAGGAACTGGCAGTACAAAGGGAGTCTGTGAAAGACTCAGCAGCTCTCAAGGAAGCTCATAGCCCAGATGCATAACAGGATCCACGCAATTCCATTACCACTGCGGCGTAAGCAGCTGATGTGGGGAGCGCAGGCGCTCCAACCACAGGCTTCCCTGAGGAGCACTCACCTTCATCAGGACCCTCTGCCTTTGGTCTACAGATCCTGCTTTATTGTAATGTAAGCACTGAAAAGGTCAAATGGTGGTAGGACTGAAAAAATTAAAAACCTGCCTTGCCATTTCCCAGGCTAGGATAACTTTCACAGATAAAGGCAGGTGCTAAATTTAAAAAAAAAAAAAAACCTCTCCAATGACACATTACAGCTTTACAGTATCAAAATCAACCCTTTCTCTGTGTGATTATTTTCTAACTCACCAAAAGCTTTTATTCTCTAAATTCATAGACTATCAGAAATTTTGCTGTTTGAAATGATATCAGTAAAAATGAAACATTCCACTTCTGGCTAAAGAATCCAAGTCACTTTGACAAAGAGAAGCAGTCTTGATGTACAGTCCAGGTGTGCAAAACTTCAGAAAAGAAGCATTCCACATCTAAACTTTGTCATCTCCGCCCTGGCTGGTGTGGCTCAGTGGATTGAGCACAGGCCTGCAAACCAAAGGGTTGCCGGTTCAATTCCCAGTCAGGGCACATGCCTGGGTTGCAAGCCAGGTCCCCAGTGGGGGCCACGTGAGAGACAACCACACATTCATGTTCCTCTCCCTCTCTTTCTCCTTCCCTTCCCCTCTCTCTAAAAATAAATAAAATCTTAAAAATAAATAAATCAATAAACTTCGTCATTTCTGAGGAAACAACACTCTGGGGCCACTTCACAGTTTAGACCTGATATTGGCTCCTTTACATGAGCCCCATTTGGCATTTGGCCTGTCAAAATACAGCCTTGTTTAAATTTTATCCCTCCCCTTTCCCCAAATCTTATACTAATTCTATCCTTCGTTTGGTCCTTTGGTGTGTAGCCTCCCTCACGTAATAAGTTAATAAGCCAGACTTGATCAGATTACAGGTCTGTAGATGGGCTGGGATGTCATCAAATCTATGAACACCTTGGTCTCCAAAATGCTACCTAACAAACTAGACACTGTAGTACTGGGGGCATGACTAGACAGCTGTGGCAGGGCAAAGGATTAGCAAATTTATACCTGAGGTTTAGTTTCCTAGTAAATATAGTTATTTGGTAGCTTGAAATTTGATTCTATGCTTGAAGCACAATGATTGAAATGTGAAAATAGCATTTTAAGAGCTTCAAAGTCTACTATAAAAAAAGAATATGTGGAAAATTTGCATTTAGAGAAAAAATTTTCCCAAGGAAGACTTTGTTTAAAAAAAGAGAGAGAGTTAAACTCAGAGGGCTAAGTTCTGTAAGACCCGGCTCAAACAACACCTCTTTCCCGAGTTGTCCCTAACCCTTCCCCTCTATACTCTGGTGGCACCTGGTGTTGCAGGGGTGCCATAGCACACACCACACAACGCTGTGGTCACTGGGTTACCTGTTTGCCTGTGTATTCAGCTCCACTTGCTGAGAGCAGGGACCCATCATTCATCTGTAAATTCCTAGCACCTGGCACGCAGGAGGAGCTCAATTAATGTTGAAGAGATGAACCAGTCAATGAAGGGGAGATTGGGCGCCAGTAACCCAATTGGAAGGTGGTTGCAGGGTCCATGAGAGATGAAAATGACCTGAAATATGACTAGAAAGAAAAGATAGATGAATATAGGACACATGAGAGGAAGAAGAAAGGCATAATAACTAAGTGGAGATGGGAAACAAAGAAAAAGCAATCACAGAAAAATTTTAAATTTCAAGCCTACACAGCACGAAGTTTATATACCACAACTGGCATGAAGGAATCCTGGAGTAGCCAACTTGTTCTGTTTTAGGTCAGCAGATTTCGTGAGGTCTCAGGGAATCCCAATATGCTTTTGGACATTAATCAAAATTAGAGTGAAGACCTGACCAGGTAAGAGCTGGTTACAGTGTTGTCCCCATATGCCAAAACTGCAGATTCAATCCCTGGTCAGGGCACATACAAGAATCAACCAAATAATGCATAAATAAGTGGAACAACAAATTGATGTTTCTCTCTCTCTAAATTCAATTTAAAAAAATTTTTTTTAAAGAATTAGAGTCAAGGCCCTAAACAGATTTGGGAGCCATTGCACTGAGGCAGAATTTTTTAATTATATTTTATTAATTAAGCTAATACAGTTTTCCCAATTTTCCCCCTTTATCCCCCTCCACCCTGCACTCCTAACCCTCCAGCATCCCCCACTTAGTTCATGTCCATGGGTTGTACACATAAGTTATTTGAGTTCTCTGTTTCCTATACCATTTTTGACCTCCCCCCGTCTATTTAATGCTTACCAATTATGCTTCTTCTTCCCTGTACCTTCCCCCCCATTCCTCCCTTCCTCCTCCCCACTGAAATCCCTTCATGTGATATCTATTTCTCTGATTCTGTTCCTGTTCTAGTTGTTTACTTAGTTTTTGTTTTCACTGTTTTCTTTTTTCTTTTTTTAGGTTCATTTATTGATGGTTGTGAGTTTGTATCATTTTACTGTTCATATTTTTTATCTTCTTTTTCTTAGATAAGTCCCTTTAACATTTCATATAATAAGGGCTTGGGGATGATGAACTCCTTTAACTTGACCTTATCTGGGAAGCACTTTATCTGCCCTTCCATTCTAAATGAAAGCTTTGCTGGATAGAGCAATCTTGGATGCAGGTCCTTGCCTTTCATGACTTCAAACACTTCTTTCCAGCCCCTTCTTGCCTATAAGGTTTCTTTTGAGAAATCAGCAAATAGCCTTATGGGCACTCCTTTGTAGGTAACTCTTCTCTTTCCTCTTGCTGCTTTTAAGATTCTCTCTTTGTCTTTAATCTTGGCTAACAAAATGATGCTGTGCCTTGGTGTGTTCCTCTTTGGGTCCAACTTCTTTGGGACTCTCTGAGCTTCCTGGACTTCCTGGAAGTCTATTTCTTTCATCAGATTAGGGAAGTATTCCTTCATTATCTGTTCAAATAAATTTTCATTTTCTTGCTGTTGTTCTTCTCCTTCTGCCACCCCTATAATTCAGATATTGGAATGTTTCAGGTTGTCCCAGAAGTTCCTCAGCACTGTTCATTTTTTTTTGGATTCTCGTTTCTTCATTCTGTTCCAGTTGGATGTTTATTTCTTCCTTTTGTTCCAAATCATTGATTTGAGTCCTGGTTTCCTTCCTGACACTGTTGGTTCCCTAAATATTTTGCTCTATTTCATTTTGGGTATCTTTCATTTGTTCTTTCATTTTTTGACCAAGCTCAATCAGATCTGTGAGCTTTTTGATTACCAGGGCTTTAAATTCTCCATCAGATAGGTTGGCTATATCCTCATTGTTTAGCTCTCTTTCTGGGATTTTGCTCTGCTCTTTCATTTTGGCTCTATTTCTTTTTTCAGAGCCCCTGTTAATTTATAAGGGGGCAGGGCCTTAGGTACTCACCGGGGCAGGGTAACCCTCCTTGCTGCGCTGTGGCACTGCCTGTGGGGGAGGGGCCAGAGAGGGAACAGTGCAGCCTGCCTGCTCCTCTCTAGGGCACTTTTCAACAGACTCTGACTCTCGTGTAAGACTGGGTTTCTCCCACCACGGCAACCACTGCAGTAGTCCACAGCCACCTCTGAGTCTGTTTCTCCTTAAGGCAGCCCCTCCCTCACAGCCTGTCTCTTCCCTGCAGCCAGCCCCACCCCTATGGTCCAACATCTCACCACCTTCTTTCTGCATCTGCCACCTTACCGGTCTGATTGTTCTGTTTGACTGTTTCTTTAATTCCTCGGTTGTTGGAGTTCCATGCAGTTTGATTTTCTGGCACTTCTGGTTGTTTATTGATTTTAGATTGGTTGTTTTCCTCCTTTTGGTTGTGCGAGGAAATGAAGGGTTTCTACCTATGACTCCATCTTGGCTGGACTGAAACTATTTTAAAGGGGATGGATGAGCCCTGACTGGCGTGGCTCAGTTGGTTGAGCGTGGTCCCACAAAGCGAAGAGTCACCAGTTCCATTCCTGATCCAGGCATGGGTTGGCGGCCCATCCCCAGATGGGGTGTGTGCAAGAGGCAACCGATGTTTCTCTCACACATAAGTGTTTCTCTCCATCTCTTTTTCCCTCCTTTCTCCTCTCTCTAAAAAATAAAATATTTTTAAAAGAATAAAAAGGGGATGAACTCTTTGAGAAGGAGACTATACATTGAGTGGTTGGAGGATTGAAACTTGGAGAAAGGAAAGGTCTAGAGGAAAAAAAGAAGAAAGGTGTGTTCATGCAGGAACAAGGGAGTGCCAAATCCTGGGCACCAGTGAAGCAGCACTGCCCACAGGTGAGTGAAGGAAAACTCAGCAGAATCACCTGAAAACTCCTAGAACTCAAAGTTAGACAAGGTGGTGAGTTTTAAAATAACAGTAATTGCTTGAAATAACCATTGGCTTTGCTCCAACTCTAACCTTTTAGAAAAAATAATGGAAAGATGCCATTTGCAATGGCAAAAAAAAAAGAAAATCTAGGGTCAAACTTTGAAAATATGTGGTACTTTTATAAATTTACAAAAACTGAAAGACAGAAGATTTTAGTAATTGGAGGTAGATACATGAAATATGATACAGAGGTGTCAGTGTACCTCAAATTTATACAGTTAATAAAATTTCAAGCCAGCCCTGAGCAGTGTGGCTCAGCTGATTGGATACTGTCCTGACAAGAGAACCATGTCACTGGTTCAATTCCCAGTCAGACCACTTGCCTGGGTTGTAGGTTCAGTCCCCAGCTGGAGTACATATGAGAGGTATTGTAACAATGTGCATCCAAGAGGGGGGACCCCAAATAGGGATTTGGAATGGGGTCCAGAACTCATGGTGTTCAGGAAATATTAAGATGTCCTCACCCCTTCCCCTTCAGGTGTGAGTTGGGGGAAGGGACATATGGAGCAGGGCCATTGAGAGCTGTTTTGCACAGCAACAGCTTTGCAGCTAAACTCGAGTGTGGTCATTTAACACATCTATAACCTTGAACTGGTTACATAGATATGTTAAATAGCTGTGGCCATGCTCTGAGCTAGGGGGATGGAAGTAACTTCCCCACCAAGACCTAACTGGGAGTCCCCCGAGTTACAGCACCTGCGTGAGAGCTTGGAGAAGATAGGCTCCACGATAGGGGGCCACACCTGCCCAGACTCACGATGGTAGCCCAGTAAAGCTGGAAGGATATGAGAGTGCTGACAAGTGTAGCCAATTGTGGGAGGAGTTGGAAATGGGGCTGCAGAGGAAAATTGGCATGGGGATTTAAACCGAGACTCGGCAGCCATTGGGGAGAGAGCCATGCGCTTCTGGCAGAGGAGAGACGTGACAGCCCTGGGAGAGAGAACCACACAGCTTTGCCAGAGTGGAGGCTCCTGTGGCTTTAGAAGGGGAAACCACAACCTGGCTTTAGCAGAGATCCCGGTGACACAGCTGATGGTGCCGGGAACCGAGGGAGGCCTCCCAGTTGAGACAGATTATTGGGAAGAACCAGGGGCTGCCTGAGCCACAGACTTCTATTTCTTTTCCTGAGATACAGTACCCCAGACTGGGCAAAGAGGAGAAGGAAGGACTGTGTGTGTTTGTGGATGTTTTAAGGGACTTTGGGATTTTGATGAAGATATTATGTCACTACTTTAAGTCTGTATAGCATTAAATAAACATTTCCTTTCCTTTTCACAAATCTCTGGCATTGAGAGATGTCTTTCCTATAAGGTGGCGGACATAATGAACCTGGGGGGTTCCTTTCGGTAATAGTATATTGCCATTGGTGACCCTTTGGACCCCCTTGTTGTTCTATAACAGTATCACTTTCTCACCCTTTCTTTCTCCTTCCCTTTCCTTCTCTCTAAAAATAAATCAATAAAGTATTTTTTATTTATTGTATTTTTTCCATTATCATTTAGTCTCCTTATACCCCCTACCCCCAACAATCACCACACTGTTGTCTATGCCCATGAGTCCTTTTTCCTTTTTGCTCAATCCATCCACCCCCTAACCCCCACCACCATTGCTAGCTGTCTCCTGCTCTCCATCTATGAGTCTGTCCCCATTTTCCTTGTTTGTTCAGTTTGTTCATTACATTCCACATATGAGTAAAATCATGATATTTGTCTTTCTCTGACTGGCTTATATCACTTAGCATAATGTTCTCCAGGTCCATCCATGCTGTCGCAAAGGGTAAAACTTTTTTATTTCTTACAGCCAAGTAGTATTCCATTGTGTAAATGTCCCACAGCTGTTTTATCCACTCACCTTTTGGACAGTCGGGCTGCTTCCAAACCTCAACAATTGCAAATAACGCTGCAATGGACATAGGGGTGCTTATGTTCCTTTGAATTAGTGTTTTGGGTTCCTTTGGATATAGTCCCAGAAGTGTGATAGCTGGGTCAAAAGGCAGACTCATTTTTAATTTTTTTAGGTAACTTCATAACTGCTTTCCACAGTGGCTGCACCAGTCTACATTCCCACCAACAGTGCAAAAGGGTTCCCCTTTCTCCACATCCTCGCCAGCACTTGTTGTTTGTTGATTTATTGATGGTAGTCATTCTGACAGGTATGAAATGATATCTCATTGTGGTTTTAATTTGCATTTCTCTGATGATTAATGACATTGAGCATCTTTTCATAAGTCTATTAGCTATCTATACGAATATATATTTTTTTAAATTTCAAGTCAAAATAAATTCCAAGCAGACCAATGAGATTAATGGGGCGGGGGGAACACATAGAAGAGGTATAGAAGAGAAAAGAAGGGAGATAGTATTTTAGGCACAATCCCAAAAACAGGACAATAAAGAAAATGATAAATAGGTATGATTCTGAACTAGCCTGATTCCTATGACTCAGTTCAGTCCTTTAAAATGTCCTCCTCAGTCCGTGGATCTGAGATAAGGCCACTACAATTTCCTCCCTTTTAGCTCAAGATATTTCCATCTCCCAATCAAACAAATCATCGTCAGCATTCATCAGCAATCTCCACAATCTCACTGTGGGGAAATCTACCCTGCAGATTCTCACACTCCACAAGCTCTCTCAAAGCCTTGTGTTTGGTTGGCCAAAAAGTCTGTTCAGTTTTCTCGTACAACAGATCTAGTAGTCTTTAACTTCATTTGAAATGATTTTTGTTAGATTGTATTTAACAGAGAGCTGTCATATCAGAGTGCATTTTTAAAATTATCAAAATTGGTAAATTTTTGTGAAGTCATTTTAACATTAAACATGGAAGAAAATATACAACGTTTTTAGCATATTATGCTTTATCATTTCAAGAAAGGTAAAAACACGACTGAAATGCAAAAAAATATATTTGTGCAATGTATGGAGAAAGTGCTGTGACTAACTGAATATGTCAAAAATGGTTTGTGAAGTTTCTTGGTACCATTGACATTTTGGCCAAATCATTCTTTGCTGTGGGGCTGCCTTATGCAGTGGAAGATGTTTAGCAGCACCCCTGGCCTCTACTCACTAGAAGCCAATAGCGGGAAGTAGTTGACATACTCAAAATACCCAAATCAATAAAGTTATTGGTGAAAATGAAAAAAATTTGTCTTTTATTTTATGAAAAAAAACTAACTGAACTTTTTGGCCAGCCCAATAATATATATAGCTAGTCCTTACCCCTGGCTGAGAAATGGGATGAAGAGAACAGAATAACCCCATCATGGCTGGTGCTGATCAGCCAAAAGCCAAAATTCCACACCGTGAGCGTGTTTGGGGCTGGTGTTGTTCTGGCCCTGGAGGTAGGAGCAACACACACACCCAACAGGAGCAGGGCAAAGGTAATAGCAAGTGTCTGTATTTGGGTGAATGTTTAAATGTTCTCTCAGTTGACTTTCCCTTGACATGGTTTTTGTTGTTGTTGTTGTTTTTAGTTTCCACTGGTTCTCAAACTTTGGCATGCATCAGCTGGAGAGATTGTTAAAGAGATTGCCGAGTCCCGACCCCACGTGAGTTTCTGAGTCAGTTGGCCTAGAGTGGAACCTGAAGATGTGCACCTCCAACAAGTTTCCAGATCACGATGACTCTGTCGTGGGAACCACGTCTCCGTGCTTTTGTGAGAGTGAGTGTGGACCTGAGAGAGAGGCAAAAAGGAAGCTGTTGACTCTACTTTTAACAAAGAAATTCTTGGACAGAAGCAGCTGGAGACCTAGACTACATAGTGGGTGGGCAAGCCTGGCAGGGTCCTGCAACAGGATTCCTTTCTTGTAAATACTCTACACTAGACCTTAGCAAAGTTACTAAATTCATAACTCTGATAAATTCATTAAATGCTTCATTTGAGTCAAGGTTTTGTGTGTGTCCTTGTGTGTGTGTAGAACCGCACGGAGTCAAACCAAGAGGTAGAAACAAAAGCATGAGACAGTAATGCCAGACGTTCGTTCACTGAGCCAGGGAAATATTTCCAGCTGCCCCAAGCAGAACCCGAGATAAATTTACTAGACTCTCCAAGGTCAGGATGTTCCAATCTCCTGACGCTTTACCTTAATTTGGATTTTTCTTCTCTAGGCAGTGAGTCCCCAATGTCTTTATCTATAACATTAATTCTTAATTTGTTCTGATTCTAAACACTAGAATTAGAAATTCTTAACTGTAAAGAAATATATAAGTGCAAAAGATGACTCTCAAATTTAAAAGAATTAAAACTGTCCTGAATTTCAAACACCATTCCTAGTTTACCTGTTTTCTATGTTAGATTTTCTATATAGAGCTTCCTAAGGCAGCACACATGTCTGAAATTCTTCCACAATGATTATAAACTGGGCCCTCTTTAAAGACACAGTGTCATCAGATCTATTTCTTGAGTCCTTACACATTAAATTAACATCCTGTCAAAGACTATTTCTGTGTCACAGAGCCAAAGGATGGCTCCATTAAATTTTGACTCATTTTTAAATACTCAGGTTTCACATTAACTTCAAACCTACCACAAATGGAAGACTCCTCTTACAGTGAATAAGCATCAGCATATCACATTTCCAAGGCAGGGGGTAATTTACACTTTTAGATAAGGTTTACAAGAGTCATTACAGCTTTCCATTCAGATAAACTAAAAGATTTGGGTAGCCAGTCTCCAAGATGGCCCCAGTGATCCTTGCTTCCTGGTATTCGAATGTTTGTATGTACAATACCCTCCCACTCTGAGTCATGGACAGGCTGTATGTCAATAGAATAAGGCAGAAGTAACTGTGCTGCCAAGGCTAGGTCGTAAAAGGTACTGCAGTGTACACTTAGTCTTAGATCACTCATTCCAGGGGAAGCCAGCAGTAAGGATACTCAAGCAGTCCTACACGTGGTCTATGTGGCAAAGAACTAAGGCCTCTTTCCAGTGGCCAACACCAACTCACCAGCCAGTTGGCTGA
The DNA here is from genome assembly GCA_004024845.1 of Tonatia bakeri. Classification (NCBI taxonomy): domain Eukaryota; kingdom Metazoa; phylum Chordata; class Mammalia; order Chiroptera; family Phyllostomidae; genus Tonatia; species Tonatia bakeri. The sequence continues at coordinate 18,231 of PVIA01010756.1, forward strand.
GCCATCTCCGAAGCAGGTAAATCAGCTCCAGCCAAGCCTTCGAATAACTGCAGCCTCGGCCAACACCCTAACTACAACCACTGAGACCTATGGCAAAACTGCCCAGCTAAGCCTTGTCTCCAAATTCCTGACCTGCAGAAACCACAAGATAAAATATATTTAGTCTCCTGAGTTTGGGGGGAATTCGTTATGCAGAAAATATGCAAAGGGAAAAGATTCATTCAAAGGGTAAGAATATGAAACACTCATTGATACTGTTTTAGATTACACATTGCATCTAATCTTAAAGTGACTAATACTTGTCAAGTTTTTATTTGTATCAAAGAAGAATATCAACAATTATCTGAAAAGCTATTAATATACTTTTTTACAACCTGATATCCATGTGAAGTGAAATTTTCTTCAGATACTTCAACCAAAAAATAGATTGGTTGCAGAAACAGATATGAAATCCAGCCATTTTCTATTAAGTCAGGCAGTTATTAGAATGTCAAAAATGGGAAGAAATGCCACTAATTTTCTGTTTTGGAAAATATTTTTATATAAAATATGTAACATAACAGATTTATCAAGTGAATTAACACCTTTTAAATTATAAGTTTCAATTTCTATGTTTTCCACAGATAACCCACATAGACAACAAGCTCTCAGGATTCCTCAAAAGTGTTAAGAGCATAGAGCAGCAATTTTCAACCAGCATGCCACAAGAATTTCTATAACATGCAGCACCTGACTACTTAGTCAGGTGCACTGACCTCTTCCTCCTTAGACTGTCAAATGAAAAGATGACAACAGCTAACACAGCAATAGCTGTCCAGTGTGAATGAATCAAAATTATACCTATTTTTGTCAGATCAGCAAAAAAATATATTTTGGGTGTGCCACAGAATTTTCGTAATTAGCTTATGTGTGCCATCAGATGAAAAAGGTTGAAAAATCACTGTATTAAATTAATGATATAGGAAGTAGTTCTCAAGTAATTAGTGAGCCCTACTATTATGTCAGGTAATACCAATTTTTAAGGAAGCTTAGATTAAGCTAAATTGATCATAAGTAGAGTTATAAACATTTATATAAAGGTGTGAACTTTAATCACCTGCTAATGATAAACATATATATCATTTTTATATAGATTATATACATACACTTCAAATTTTATTTACCATTAAAAATTAATACCTAGCTTATTGTGCTTTATAAAAATATGGGGGCTGCGAACCAAAGCATTGCAGGTTCGATTCCCAGTCAGGGCACATGTCTGGGTTGCAAGCCACAGCCCCCAGCAACTGTACATTGATGTTTCTCTCTCTCTCTCTTTCTCCCTCCCTTCCCTCTCTAAAAATAAATAAATAAAATCTAAAAAAAAAACCCAGACCATTATAAAAAAAACATGGATGATAACACAAAAATAAGCAATTCAGAATTATAATTAAAATTGCTTTCTATTGAAAATTGCACCTTCAATAACTAAATGGTTAAACAGTGTAATACACATAGAAAATGGAATACTACACAGTAATAAAAAATAAATGATTGAAACATGGGACAATTTGGGTGAATCTTATGGGCATTGTGTTGAGTAAAAAAAGCCCGTCTCAACAGGCTACATATTGTATTGGGTTGGCCAAAAATTCCATATAGTTTTTTCCATAAAATGAAAGACACTTTTTTCATTATCACCAATAACTTTATTGATTTGGACATTTTGAGTATGTCAACTATCTCTTGTGTTGTATAATGTTGACTGTTCTCAATTAATGTCTTGATTTGATCACTATCAACTTCAACTGGTCTACCCAACCAAACACTGCTAGAGCAATGTTATAGAAAAAACCTGAACGAACTTTTTGGTCAATTCAATACGAGTCCATCTAAATAAAATCTACAAAATGATGAAGTTGCAAATATGGAGAACAGATTATCGACTACCAGCATTTAGAAATGGTGGTGGAATGCTGGGTAGATACAACTATCAAGGCGTAGCATGAAAAAGATCTTTGTGGTACAGGAATACTTCTGTATCTTCATTTCGGTGTTAGTTACATAAATCTACACATTTGACAAAATGGCATAGAACTATATACATACATTGTATCAATGTCAATTTTCTGTTTTTGATATTATACTAGTTTTATATAAGGTAGGACCATGGAAAACGGGGTGAAGAGTACATGGAACTCTGTGTATTATTTTTGCAATTTCCTATGACTGTAATTTTTCTGAAATACAAAGTTAAGCCCTGACCAGTGTGGCTCAGTTGTTTGGACATTGTCCCACAAATCGAAAGGTTGCTAGTTTAATTCCCAGTGAGGGCACATGTCTGAGTTGCGGGATGGTCCCCAGTTGGGGCATGTGAAAGAGGCAATCAATTGATATTTCTCTCACACATCGATGTTTCTCTCCCTTTTCCCTCCCTTCCCCTGTCTCTAAAAGTAACTAAATAAAATCTTTTATTTTTTAAAACAGAGAGAAAAAAGGCAGAAGTAAAAACAGTAGTTACTTTTTTTTATTTTTAAAGATTTTATTTATTTATTTTTAGAGAGAAGGGAGGAGAAGGGAAGGAGAATTCATACCCTAAGAAATTCCTACAAACATGCATCAAGAAACATGTATAAGAATGATCATAGCATCAATGTGTATAGCAACAAAATAAACATAATAAGTAAAACAACCAAACATCCATCAGCAAGAAAATATCTTCTCAATGGGCAGGTTTTAGCTCAAATGTCCCTTCCTTAGGCCTTCTCCAACCTCTGTTTAAAACACGCACACACACACATTCGGTCATTCTCTTCTTTCACATCAAGACACAGCGATCACTTACTATCTGAAATCAATGTACTTGTTTCAAGGTACGTCTTCTCCCCACTAGACAGTAAGTTCCATGAGAAGAACATCATGGCTCTTCTTACTTATACCTCTAGGCCTTGGCACCTAGTAACACTGAAAATCAAAAGGAGAAAAAGAAATTAAGAGGGGGAAGGGAAAGGTGGATGCAGGGCAAGGTGGTGGAAGGAGGGGGTCATTGAGATCTCAGATGAAAGGGAGCAAAGTCAGAGAATCTACACACACAGAATGGAGTAACTCCGTATGTGAAAGGTATGGTCATGGTTTGAGGAAGGATTGAAGAAAGACAACAAAAAGAAAAGATTTGGGGAGAAAATCTGTAGGGTACTGAGATTCTATAAAAGGGACCCCTTTTGTCCTGGCTGGTGTGGTTCAGTTGGTTGGGGAGTAATTCTGTGGATGGAAACATCGCAAGGTTCGATTCCCAGTCAGGGAGCATACCCAGGTTGCAGGTTCGATTCCAGTAAGGACATGTACAAGAAGACAGCCTTATCAATCTCTCTTTCCTCTCCCTCCCTCTTTCTCTCTCTCCTCCTCTATTCCTCTCTCTCTAAAACAATGAAAAAAAAGTGCCTTTGGGTGAGGATAAAAATAAATACATGAAGTATTTCCCTTGTGGCTTAAACTCTTGCTCCCACTACTCATAGGCTTCATCAGTTGCGGGGAAGGGTGTGAGAATAAGATATTCCCATTGGAAGACAGTGGAAAATAACATTCATCTTATTGAAATGTGCCTTATCGTCAACTTTGCTTATTTCATAAAATACAGGATGACAATTGTTATAGGCTTAATTGTATGCTCCCAAAATTTATGTTGAAGTCCTAACCCCACCGCCACCACACCCAGTGCCTCAGAGTGTGACTGTACTTGGAGACAGGGTGTTTAAGGAAGTAATTAGGGTAAAATGAGGTCATATAGACAGGCCCTTATTCACTGTAACTAGTATCCTTATTAAGAGATTAGGGCACCTACGTGTGTGCAGAAAAAAGATCATGTAAAGACACAGCAAGGATACAACCTTCTGCAAGACCTATCAGAAAATAAATTCTATTGTTGTTGCTGTTTTTTTTTTTTTTAAGAATTTGTTTATTTTTAGACAGAGGGGAAGGGAGGAAGATAGGGAGAGAAACATCAATGTCTGGTTGCCTCTCACATGCCCCCTACTGGGGATCTGGACTACAACCCAGGCATGTACCCTGACTGGGAATTAAACTGGTGACCCTTTAGTTTGCAGGCCAGCACTCAATCCACTGAGCCACACCGGCCAGGGTAGATTTCTGTTGTTTAATCTACCCAGTCTGTGATATTATGGCAACCTTGGATAACTAATACACCAATCTAAATAAAAATTACCTTGCCCAGAGTTGCTTCATTATGAAGAAAATTTTTCCTGTACTTCCCTAAGCCCCATAAACCAAAATCTATTAAGGAATAGTAAAATCTGTCATACTACTTAAAAATTATTGACATTGCTTTTTTTTTAGATTATTTATTTATTTATTTTTAGAGAGGGAGAGAAACATCAATGTGTGGTTACCTCTCACATGCCCTTACTGGGTACCTAACCTGCAACCCAGGCATGTGCCCTGACGGGAATCAAACCAACCCTTTGGTTCACAGGCCCATGCTCAATCTACTGAACCACACCAGCCAGGGCAAATTTATTATTGTTTTAGCTACCCAGTCTGTGATATTTTGCTATGGAAGCCCTGGATAATTAATACACCAATCTAAATGAAAAGTACTTTGCGCCCTGGCTGGTGTGGCTCAGTGGATTGAGCGCCGGCCTGTGAACCAAAGGGTCACCCCAGTCAGGGCACATGCCTGGGTTGTAGGCCAGGCCCCCAGTTGGGGGCACATGAGAGGCAACCATACATTGAAGTTTCTCTCCCTCTCTTTCTCCCTCCCTTTCTCTAAAAGTAGATAAATAAAATCTTTAAAAAGAAAAGAATTATTAGAATTGCTTAATTATCCAAGTATGGGATATTGGTAAACTGCTGCTAATCTTTTGTCCCCTTACTGATCTACAGAAAGACTAAACAAAACCACTTTATCCATTTGGCCCTGGAGGCAGAGTTCACAGAGCCCACAAGCTTTTCCAGAAAAGAAAATGCATAGGAAAAATGTCTGAGATCTGGGCAAAACTATAAAATTAAGAAATGTTTAATTAAATTCACATATAAATTTCATTAATTTTTAAATTTAAAACATATACAAATTTCATTACCTTTGAAAATAATTAGTACCACCCTGGCCAAGTGGCTCAATTAGTTGGAGCGTCATCCCATACACCAAAAAGGTTGCGAGTTCAATCCTTACTCAGGACACACACCTAGGTTGTAAGTTCAATCCCTGGTTGAGGCACATATGGGAAGCAACCAATCAATGTTTCTCTCTCAGATGGATGTCCTTCTCTCTCTCCCCACCCCGTAAAAATCAATTAACATATCCTTGGATAAGGATTTAAAAAAAAAAAAACTGAGGTGGAAAATCTGTTGCAGACCTCTGCTTCAAGTCAAAACAATGTTCAGCACCAATTAATTTATTTAAGTGATATTTCAAGGATTTTTTTAAATTGAAGAGACATAAATAGTTGTACATAGCTTTATATTTTTAATATTTAAATATAGTATATTCTTGGGTCACTTTTAATTTCCTCCTGTTGCAACATCTTCATAGTTACCCTGTGGATTACAATTGTCATTTTCAATTTCTAACAAACTAGCTTGCACGTAGCTTCAATATATTATATGTCTGCTTTGTTATTATTGTCATAAATTATATCTTTCTAAATAGTGATTTCCTGCCTCAGTTTTATTATTGAATCACCTTCTGAGTAGTGCCTCAACAATGTGTCTTTTTTTAAATCCTCACCTGAGGATTAAAATAAATTTTCATTAAATTTTTATAGAGGAAGGGAGTGAGAAGACATGCATGTGAGACAGAAACATCAAATGGTTGCCTCCCGTACGTGCCTCAACCTTTTGGTGTACAGAACAATGCCCCAACCAACTGAGCCACCTGGCCAGGGCAACAATGTGCCTTTCTAATATCTGCTCCAAATGATCTTTATTGTAAGACCACTGAGAAACTCCAGGACTTCTGGCCAAGACGGAGGCATAGGTAGATAGTCTTTGTCTCCTCACACAACCAAAACAAGGACAACAAATTTAAAAGCAAAAAATAACCAGAACTGCCAGAAAATAGAACTATATGCAAGTCAACAACCAAGGAGTTAAAGAAGAAACATTCATTCAGACTGGTAGGAGGGGCAGAGATGGGCAGCTGGAGAAGAGAGGATGCACAGTACAGCAGCAGCTTAAGGACCAGGTGGATGAGGCAGAGGCGGCAGCAGCTGGCAGACAGGTGGTCCCACAGTGTGTGCGGATAAACCAGGAGGAACAACCGGGAGCGAGACAGTCCACACAATCCAGGGTGTTCCAGCGCTAGAAAATAAAGCCTCAAAACCTCTGGCTATAAAAACCTATGGGGTGGAGGGAAAAACTCCCAGCCTCACAGGAGAGTTTGGTGGAGACCCACAGGGTCCTAGAATGTACACAAACCCACCCACACAGGACTCAGCACAAGAAGGGCCCAATTTGCTTCTGGGTGGCAGGGTAAGTGACTGAAAGCATGGCAAGAGCCAAGTAAGCCGCATTGTTCCCTCTCTGACCCCTCCCCACATATGGTGTCACAAGGCAGAGGTGGGTTGCCCTGCCCTGGTGAATACCTAAGGCTCCACCCCTTACAATGTAATAGGCGCACTGAGACGAAAAAATATGGTCCCAATGAAAGTACAGATCAAAGTTCCAAAAACAGAACTAAGTGATGAAGAGACAGCCAATCTATGAGATGCAGAGTTCAAAACACTAGTAATCAGGATGCTCACAGAAATGGTTGAGTATGGTCACAAAACAGAAGAAGAAGTGAAGGCTATGCAAAGTGAAATAAGGAAAAATAAACAGGGAACCAACAGTGAAGGTAAGGAAACCAGGACTTAGACCAATTTTGGGGGCAGAAGGAAGAAATAAACATTCAACCAGAAGAAAATGAAGAAACAAGAATTCAAAAAACTGAGGAGGGTTAGGAACCTCTGGAACTTTAAACATTCTAACATCCAAATCATAGAGGTACCAGAAGGAGAAGAGGAAGAGCAAGAAATTGAAAACTTATCTGAAAAAAAAATTAAGAACTTCCCTAATCTGGCAAGGCAAATAGACTTCCAGGAAGTCCAGGAAGCTCAGAGTCCCAAACAAGCTGGACCCAAGGAAGCACACACCAAGGCACATCAGAACTACATTACCCAAGATTAAAGATAAAGAAAGAATCTTAAAAATGGCGAGAGAAAAGGACAGAGTTACCTACAAATAATTTCGCATAGGACTATCAGCTGATTTCTCAAAAGAAACCTTGCAGGCAAGAAGGGACTGGAAAGAAGTGTTTGAAGTTATGAAAGGCAAGGACCTACATCCAAGATTACTCTATCCAGCAGAGTTATCATTGAGAACAGAAGGGCAGATAAAGTGCTCCCCAGATAAGGTCAAGTTAAAGGAGTTCATCATCACCAAGCCCTTATTATATGAAACGTTAAAGGGACTTATCTAAGAAAAAGAAGATAAAAAATCATGTATAGTAAAATGACAGCAAACTCATAACTATTAACAACTGAACCTAAAAAACAGTAACTAAGCAAAAAACTAGAATAGGAACAGAATTACAGAAATAGAGATCACATAGAGGGTTATCAGTGGGGAAGGCGATGGGGGAGAATGTGGGAAAAGGCACAGGGAATAAGAAGCATAAATGGTAGGTCCAAAACAGACAGGGGAGGTTAAGAATAGCATAGGAAATGGAGAAGCCAAAGAATGTATATGTACAACCCATAGACATGAACTAAGGTGGGCAATGTTGGAGCGGGGGGTACAGGGTGGAGGAGAATAAAGGGGAGAAAAAAATGGGATAACTATAATAGCACAATCAGTAAAATATTTTCTTAAAAAAAAAAGACCACTGAGAAACTCCCCCTGAAGTGGAGATGAGGGTACACTGGAGGGGTACCTGTAAGATCAGGGAAGAAAGGTTTGCAATGACAGTAAGAAATCTTATGAAACTACAACATGGCAAACACAAGTTTAAAATAAATAGACTAGTAGTGTTATTAGATAAGGTATCATTTGGCAATATGTTGAAACATTTAAAAGTATACATAATGCTTCTAATCATTTATCATCTTACTATTCTTTATCATTTTTCTGCCTCCACCCAATTCACACAGACATCACACCATCACTGATTCCAGCTTTCCTAACATGTAGCTTTCAGAAAGCACAGAAGGCAGGCGGGGAGAAAGGTGTATTTTCCCTCTGGATGGGCATCGCTCACCGAGGAAGTGTGCTCAAGCTCTGCTGATCCCTGACCTCTGTGGGAATCCACTGCCTCATCCAATTTTTTCGTATCAATGATGAGAAAACTGGACTCAAAGGAACAGACTTGTCCAAGGTTATCATGGTAGAGCCTGAATTAAAACATAATTCCTGACTTCTTTCCACTGTATTGTATCTTTTAGATTTACATGAGAACCCTCAGTTTCCTAATGTTTTTGGAAACAGTCCAGTCATATCACTCTTTCAGAAAGTTAAAACATACAGATGCCTATAATGTAATTTCCTCCCAGCTGCCACTGATTTTTATCTAACTTCAGTGATTTTCAACTGACATATCCCAAGAATTTAAAACATTCAGTATCACCCTAGCTGGTGTGGCTCAGTGGATTGAGTGCTGGCCTGCGAACCAAAGGGTGGCCAGTTCGATTCCCAGTCAGGGCACATGCCTGGGTTCCGGGGTCAGGTCCCCCAGTAGAGGGCACGTGAGAGGCAACCACACATTGATGTTTCTCTCCCTCTCTTTTTCTCTCCCTTCCGCTCTCTAAAAATAAATAAATAAAATATGTATTTTTTAAAACGTGCTATCTATTTAGTCAGAGGCCTAATCTCTCTTTTCTTAGATTGTCAAGTAAAAAACTGACAACAGCCAACACAATAGTCATCTGGTGTGAAGAAATCAAAATTATACCAATTTTTTTGTTGAATCATCCGAAAGTATTTTTTGGTATGACACAATTTCAGTAACTAGTTTTTACGTATCATGAGATAAAAAAGGTTGAAAATCACTCATGTGCTTAACAGAAAAAAAAGAAATCTTCATTCCTGGCAACAGAAATTCTGGAATAGTAGACACAACACCCTGGCCAGTGTGGCTCAGTTCGTTGGGTGCTATCCTGCAAGCCGAAAGGTTGGGGATTCAATTCCTGGTCAAGGCACATGCCTGGCTTATGGGTTCTGTCCTCAGTTGGGACGTGTGTGGGAAGCAGCTGATTGATGTCTTTCTCCCTCTCTTTCTCCCTGCCTTCTCCCTCCCTTCTCCTCTCTCTGGAGTCAATAAAAGGAAAAAAAATTTATAGTAAACACAAGAGGCAGCAAGAGGATTTTTAAGTCTAAGGCTGGAGGGTGAGGTTGCTCCTCCCCATTACAAATTTGTTTCACTATGTTAATTCATTAAGTTTAATTTCTCTTACTGATTCTAGAGTACAGAGGAAGGGATGAGGGGAAAGAGAGACATCAGTTTGTTGTTCCACTTATTTATGCATTCACTGGTTGACTCTTATATGTGCTCTGTGGATCGAACCCATGATCTCCATGTACCCGGATGACACTCTAACCAACTGAGCCACCCAGCCAGGGCTGTTAAATTTAGAATATTAGTAAGTACAATCCTTTTAAGGAAAGACCTACATTAATTATTCAAGGCACCCAGCAATACAAACTCCAGGTCCACTGTAACAGTTGCTAAATATTGTCACTCCATCCTAGGGGGTAGAAGAGAAATAAAGATATTTCTTAGCAAAACCAATAGCTAGAAGTCAAGAAACAGTTTCTAGCTTATTCAAATCAAGGGTATATCTTAAATAAAAAATAAAAACAACAATCTGAAACACAGGTTACTTATAACTCCAGAACATTTTAATTCTAAAGAGCTTTAATAAATAAAAAGCCCCAAGTTTCCAAATGTCCATCAAAAAGGGGATGAATAATTAGTCCCAACAGAGCTGAGACTAGTTTTCTTGAGAAGGGGGAGGGATGAAGGTTGGTAACCATTCTCTTACAAAAAGAATAAAACACTGCTTCTCCAGCCACTCAGAATGTCACTTGATATGAACAGGCAAGAGGAAAATAACTGTCCATATTTGCCTTATATACAGTATTGGGCAATTAAATGCCAACTTATCTATTTAGGAATGGCTTGCTAAAACGTTGAAAAAGTGAAAGACTCCATCCTTGTCGTAGACTGCCACTTCAGTGGAACATTCGGTGCACATGACCGGGTGATAGACTTCTCCCACATCTGTCTCTGCCTGCTCTGTAGCATCCTCGAGGTGAGACCTCATCTTCTTACGGCCTCGCTTTTTCTTCTTGTTCTCTGGGGTTTTGTATCTTAGAACCTCCTCTTTGTTGACAGTACAATTCATCACAAACATTGCTCTATACTGAGTTTTGTATGACTCATGCCTAAAAGAAATAAAATGGAGAATGTGTGTTTATGTTCTATTTTAATAATTATCCACTTAGATAAAATTTGAGAACACCAAAAACTTACTGAAATACCAACCAAAGTAAAGACAGAACAAAATGGAAAATTTACTGAAATTTAATGAAAAGATTTTATTTATTTATTTTATCCTGGCTGTCATAGCTCAGTGGATTGAGCACAGGCTGCTAACCAGGCATCGCAGGTTCGATTCCCAGTCAGGGCACATGCCTAGGTTGCAGGCCATGTCCCCCAGCAACTGCACATTGATGTTTCTCTCTCTCTCCCTCTCCCTTCCCTCTCTAAAAATAAATAAATAAAATCTTTTAAAAAAAAAGTTGTTTAAAAAAGTTTAAGCATTCATATGGGAAGTAGATAAATTAATTGTTGCAGATCAGAAACCTCTAGCTAGCCAGTAAGAATAAATTACATCAAGCTACTAACATATCCACAATACATCATTTAGTTCCAGCTAACCTGATTCAAAACATGGACTAAGCTACACATTTATAAGGCCACCAAAAAAGAAAAAGAAGCAAAAGGTAGAGAGGATATAGTCAACCCTTCATATCTACCAATTTTGCATCCGCAGATTCAATCAATCACAGATAGAAAATGGTATTTTTCAATCTGCACTCAGAAATCCATAATGCCAAGGGACAAATATATGCACTGTTCTCTGCCATTCTGTAGTATAAGGGATGTGAGCATCCATAGATTTTGGTATCTGCTGTAGGGCAGGAGGTGGGGGACTGTCCTGGAACCAATCCCCCTCTGATACCAAGGGATAACTGTATTCGGATTAATAGGATGAATAAGAAAAAATAAAACATGATCATCTCCACTGAAGCAGAAAAAGCATTTGACAAAATTCAGCATGCTTTCATGATAAAAACACCCAGTAAACTAGGAATAGAAGAAAACTTCCTCAATACAATAAATGCCATATATGAAAAGCCCAGAGCTAGCACCATACTTACTGATCGAAGACTGAAAACTTTTCCTCTAAGATCAGCAAAAATACAAAAATGTCTACTTTCACCACTTCTATTCAACAGACTATTAAAAGTTCTAATCAAAACAATAAGGTAAGAAAAAGAAATAAAAGCCATCCAAATCAGAAAGGAAGAAGTACAATTAGCCCTAGCTGGTGTGGCTCAGTTGGATGGACCATCTTCCCATAAACCAAAAGGTCACAGGTTTTTGATTTTCTGTCAGGGTCAGGGCACACAACCAGGCTGTGGATTCCATCCCCAGTCAGGCCCTTGACAGAGGCAACCAATGATGTTTGTCTCTCACATCATGTTTCTCTGCCTCTCTCACCTTCCCTTCCCTTCCCCTCTCTCCCAAATCAATGAGCATGGTGAGGATAAGGAAGGAAGAAGGAAAGGAGGGAGGGAGTATGGAAAGGGAAGGAGGAAAGAGGGAAGGATGGGAAAAAGACGGGGAGGGAAGGAAGAAAAATTATCTCTGTTGACATGTAAGATGTGATCTTACATGTACACTGGGTTGGCCAGAAAATTCGCTTGCTTTTTCTCCTGTAGGATGGCTCTAGTACCACTTGGATGTCTTTAACTTCACTTGAAACAATTTTGTTAGACTGTATTGTGACAGCTGTCATATCAGTGTGCATTTTTAAAAAATTACAGAAATTGGTGAATTTCTAAGTAGCCACTTTAATATAGAAAAAATGCAACATTTTCAGCTTATATTTTATTATTTCAAGAAAGGTAAAAATGAACTGAAACGCAAAAAAAAAAGATTTATGTAGTGTGTGGAGAAGGTGCTGTGACTAATCAAACGTGTCCAAAGTGGTTTGCAAAGTTTCATTCTGGAGATTTCTCTCTGTACAATGCTCCATGGTTGGGTAGACCAGTTGAAGTTGACAGCAATCAAATCAAGACATTAATTAAGAGCAATCAACGTTATACCATGTGGGAGATAGCTGACATACTCAAAATATCCAAATCAATAAAATTAACTGTTGAAAATGAAAATGTATCTTTTATTTTATGGAAAAAAAACATACAGACTTTTTGACCAACCCAATAGAAAACTCTAATGTTTACACAGAAAAATTATTAGCAGTAATAAACTAATTCAGCAGAGTTATGGGGTATGAAATGAACACACAAAAGTCTGCTGCACTTCTGTATTCTGGCAAAGAATAACCCAAAAAGAATGTATAACAGAGATTACCAGAGGCTGGGGTAGTGGGGGTGAAGAATGAGGATTTATTGTTTAATAGATACAGAGGTTCTGTTTGAAATGACAAAACACTTCTGGAAATGGACAGTGGTGATGGCTGTACAATACTGTGAATGTAGTGAATGTGACCAAATTGTACATGTAAAATGATTACAATACCAAAGGATCGCCAGTTCGATTCCCAGTCAGGGCACATGTCTGGGTTGCAGACCAGGTCCCCAGTGGGGTCCACATAAGAGGCAACCACACATTGATGTTTCTCTTCCTCTTTTTCTCCCTCCCTTCCCCTCTCTCTAAAAATAAATAAATAAATGAATGAATAAGTAAATAATTTTTTTGAAAAATAAAATGATTACAATAGAAAACAAGAAAAGAATGCCCACTGTTACCACTCCTAACCAATATGGTACTGGAGATCCAAGCCAGAGCAATCAGGCAAGAAAAAGAAATAAAAGTCATCCAAATTGAAAAGGAAGAAGTAAAATTGTGCATTTGCAGATGATATAATCATGTATATATAAAACTCTAAAGACTCCACCAAAAACAATGTGATAATAAATGAATTCAGTAAAGTTGCAGGATACATAAATCAATACACAAAAATCTGTTGTGTTTCTATACACTATCTGAAAAAGAAATTAAGAAAATAATTCTGTTCATAGTAGCATGAACAACAAAATACTTAGGAATAAATTTAACCAAAGAGGTGAAAGACCTGTACACTGAAAACTATAATACATTGATGAAAAAAATTGAAAAGAAAAACCACCAAAAGATGGAATTATATCCTGTGTTCATGAATCGGAAGAATACTGTTAAAATGTATTACTACCCAACGCCATCTACAGAGTCAATGCAATCTCCATCAAAATTCCAATGGCATTTTTCACAGTAATAGAAAAAAAATCCTAAAATTTACATAGAACCACAAAAAATCCCAAATAGTCAAAACAATATTGAGAAAGAACAAAGCTGGAGGCATCACAGTTCCCTGATTTCAAACTGTAATACAAAGCTAGAGAATATGGGAATGGCATAAGAACAGACTTATACATCGAGAGAACAGAACTGAGCAAGAGCCCAGAAATAAACCCACAACACATACCTAATATTTGACAAAGGAGCCAAGAATATTTTATGCAGAAAAGATAGTCTCTTCAATAGACAGTACTGGGAAAACTGGAGGTTCACATGCAAATGAATGAAACTGAACCCCTGTCATATACCACTCACAAAAATTAATTTTAAATGGATTAAAGACTTAAATGTAAAGCCTGAAATTGTAAAACTCCTAGAACAGGAGAAAAGCTCCTTGACATTGGTCTTAGAAATGTTTTCTGAATGTAACACCAAAAGCACAAGAAACAAAAGCAAAAATAAACACGTGAGACATCCAACTTTTTAAAAAGCTTCTACTTAAGCAAAGAAACAATGAAGGCACATGCGTGGGTTGTGGGTTTGATCCCCAGTCGGGAAGCGTATAGGAGGCAACCGATCAATGTTTCTCTCCCTCTCTCTGTTCCTCCCTCCCCCCTCTCTAAGAGTAAATAAATAAAATCTTTAAAAGAAATAAATAAAATCATTATCTCAAAGAGATATCTGCATCCCCATCACAGTCGGGTAGGTGATCACAGTCAAAATTAAGTCATAAATCATGTTGATAAACTGTGCCCTTGATATAGTATGATAAAAATGACACTTCTGTGGTCTGCCCCCAAAAAACCTACTGCAACATTTATTTACAATAGCCAGGACATGGAAATAATCTAAGCATCTATCAACAGATGAATGGAGATGAATAGATAAAAAAACCTGGTAAATATACACAATGGAATATTATTCAGCCATCAAAAAAAAAAAAAGAAAACCCTGTCCTTTGTGACAACACAGATAAACCTTGAGGGTATTACACTAAGTGAAATAAATCAGACACGGAAAGACAAATACTGTATGATTTCACTTATATGTGGAATCTAAAAAAACTGAACTCACAGAAACAGGGAATAATTGGTGGGGAAGAGTGGATGGGTGAAAATATCAAAGGGTACAAACTTCCAGGTATAAGATGAGCAAGTTCTGGAAATGTAACATACAGCATGATGACTGTAGTTAACAATACTGTACTGCATACTTGAAAGTATTACATAGCTAAGAGGTAGATCTTAAGTTCTAACCAAGAAAAAAAGTAATTATGTGAGGTGATAGATATGTTAACTAACCTTATTGTAATAATTTTGCAATATATTCATATATCAAAGCACATTAGACACCTCAAACTTACACAATGTTAACCATATCTCATTAGTCAAAAAAGCTGAGAAAAAATTTTAAATTAAAAAAAAAATTAGATGGTTTAGTTGACAATAAATTAAATAGTCAAATGAAGTATTCTTCAACAGCAAATTTTTATAATGGTTAAAATAGAAAATTTTCTGTTACATGTATTTTATCACAATCAAAAAAAAGTATACTTGAGGGATATCATTCCACAATATACAGAGTTTCACTGAATCCTTGTCAATACTGGCAAGTGCTTTCCTTTAAACTACTTGTGACAGAATCTACGTATAAACAAAATTATTTATATAAAGATCAGCCACGTAGCACCAAGGATATATGAGAACAGAAACTTATCAGAATTCCTAAGTACCTCAAAAATCTACTTCTAACTTTTAAAAAGGCCCGCCAAGGCCCTGGGTTGGTTGCAGTGCCATTCTGATACTCCAAGGTTATGGATTCAATCTCTGGTCAGGGCACACTCAAGAACCAACCAATGCATCAATAAATGGAATAACAAATCAATGTTTCTCTCTCTCTTTCTAAAAAAATCAATAAATTTTTTAAAAAGCGAGAGAAATGTTTATAAATAAATAAACAAACAAACAAACAAGCCAGCCAGCCAGCCTACCAAGCCCCGACCAGTGTGGCTCAGTTGGTTGGAGTTGGTTCGTCATGGAGTGTCATGACCAAATGGTCATGAGTTCGATTCCTGGTTGACACATAGCCGGGTTCCAAGTTCAGTCCCCAGTCATGGCATGTATCCCCATTCAGGGTATGTACAAGAAGGCAACCAGTCAATGTTTCTCTCTCACATGGATGTTTCCTCTCTCTCTCTTTCTCTCTCTCAAAGCAAGGAAAAAATGTCCTCAGGGGAGGATTTGGGGGGGGGGAAAGCCCACCGAGTTGGTTATTTTTTATTGTTTTGTGTGCATGTGTATATTGTTACCCTTTATGTTACCTTTGGCAATCTAGACACAATGTGGTCATGCAGGCAGGGCAATTCAAGACTGCATCACTATTTGGAACAGGCTGTTGCTGACGTGCCCTCTGTCTTCCAAAACCATGGTAGCTAAAACAGAAAAAGAAAGTGGGGGGAGACACATTAAAGCCAAATCTTGATTTCTCATGTTATTCTCCAATAAAAGTAATCAGTAATCCTTAGAAAAATAGTTGACTCTAGAAATGAGGCATACAAGATGAACCTGGAGCATCTTGTGGTGGCAGAAAGTAAAGATGTGCTGAGAAAAAAACAAAACAAAAAATGAAGTAGGTATGTCAAACAGGCACGCCAAATAAATGTGTCCTCAATGGCCAAAGCTAAAACAATCAGAACAACAAAATAAAGTAGGATTGATTTAAAATCCAAAGTACAAATACTTATGAGTGCACGCTGATACAAATGACTGAGCAAATAAATGGGGACCAGACAAATCTCCTGTACAGAAGAATTAGAAATAATTTATGAAGATATTCTCCCTCATAACTTCCCACTCCTTAAGCCTGGGCTGCACATAGTGACTTCCTTCCAAAAAGTATAGTATGAAAAGAAGGGGAAAAGGTAACTTTATAGAAGAGAAACCTGACAAACACGACCTCACCAAGGTGACAAGTCAACCAACACTTACAGTCATAAATCATGTTGATAGTATTGCCCTTGATACAATGTGATAAAAATGTCACTTTGCCTCTCTTTGGTCTTCCTCCCAAAAACCGATAATCCCTGTCTAATTATGACAGAAACATCAGACAATTTCAATCAGTGAAGCCTCCCATGATACACAGCCATGCACCACATGACAATGTCTCAGTCGATGACAGAACATGTATACAATGTGTTCCACAGATTATAATGGAGCTGACAAATTCCTATCACCTAGTGACACTGTAGCCATGGTTACATCACAGCACAATGTATCACTCAGAAGTTTGTAGTTATGCTGCTGTAAACAAACCCATTGTGTTGACAGTCATATAAACATATAGTGCATACAATTATGTACAGTACACAATACCTGATAATAATAGTAGCTATGTTACTGGGTTATGTATTTACTATATATTTTTATCAGTATTTTAAAGTTATTCTTTCTACTTATAAAAACACAATGCTGTAAAACAATGTACTGTGTTATACTGGCAACACCTTTATACATTTTGTGTTTACCAAGTCTCTCTTTTCTATTTTTTTATTAAATGTATTGGGGTGACATTGGTTAATAAAATTATATAGGTTTCAAGAGTACAATTCCATGATACATCATCTGTATATTGCATTGTGTGCCCACCACCCAAAGTCAAATCTTCTTGTCACAATATATTTGATCCCTGCCCTAATTGGTTTCCCTCAGTGAGTTGGGCGTCATCCTGCAAACCAAAAGGTCACAAAAGGTCACCAGTTCTATTCCCAGTCAGAGCATATGCCTGGGTTGCGGGTTTGGTCTCCAGCTGGGGGCATGCTAGAGGCAACCAATCAATGCTTCTCTTGCACATCAATGTTTCTCTCCCTTCCCCTCTATCTAAAAATAAAGAGAGAAAATCTTTAAAAATATATATGTATTTGACCATCTTTACCCATCCCTCTGTAATCACCATACTGTCTATGCCTATGGGTTTTTGTTTGTTTGTCTTGTTTGTTCATTTGTTTCATGCTTACCAAGTCTCTTGATAGCATCATTTTCTCTTGTGCTTGATTTCATGTCACGCTGTCTTGCACATTCAGTGCAGTCTAAGTGTGCGGTGTTTACACAGTGTACGGGAATGTGCTAGGCCTTCACATTCACTCACCAGTCTCTCACTGACTCTCCTAGAGCAACTTCCAGTCTTGCAAGCTCCTTTCCTGTGTCAGAAGTGCCTATACAAGTCTACCACTTTATCTTTTATACTATATTTTTACTGTACCTTTTCTATGTTTAAATATGTTTAGCTATACAAATATGTACATTGTGTTTTAACTGTCTACAGTATTCAGTACAGTAACATGCTGTACATGTTGGTAACCACTAGACTCTATAGCCTAAGTGTACAGAAGGCTATGTATTATTTAGGTTTGTGTAAGTACACTTTATGGCGTTCACACACGACAAAATCACCTAATAACACATTTCTCAGAACGTATCTCTGTCATTAAGTGGCACATGACTATACTTGACCATTGCTCCTCAAAACTGTTAAGGTCATCAAAACCAACGAAAGTCAGTCCTGACCAGTGTGGTTCAGTTGTTTGGATGTTGTCCTGCAAAGCAAAAGATTGCAGGTTCAATTTCCAGTCAGGACACATGCCTAGGTTGTGGGCCAGGTCCCCGGTAGAGGGTACGCATGATGCAACCACACACTGACCTTTCTCTCCCTCTCTTTCTCCCTCCCTTCCCCCTCTCTAAAAATAAATAAATAAAATCTTAAAAAAAAAAAAAAGAAATTCTCTATATTACCAGTTCAATTTTTCTGTAAATCTAAAACTATTCTAAAAAGTAAAGTCTATTAATTTTAAAAAACACAGTAAAGCTACATTTTAATCCACTGAGCCACACCAGCCAGGGCTGTAAAGCTACATTTTAAAAAGAAGCAAGTAAGCTCTAAGTGCCTAAGGATTTTTGTCTGTTTTGTTCTCTGTTGTATTTCAAGAGTCAAGAATATTGTCTGGCTAACAGTAAGTACTCAATAAATATTTGCTGACTGAAAGAATAAAGCATGGATCTACTTATGAAGGCACTAAAGTACAGAAGTCTGTATTGTTTTATTTTATTTACTTTAGAAAGAGGGGAAAGGAGGGAGAAAGAGAGGGAGAGAAACATCAATGTGTGACAGAAACATCGATCTGTTACCTCTCACCCTCCCCCAACTGGGAAGGTCACCCACAACCCAAGCATGTGCCCTGACTGGAAATCAAACCAGCAACCTTTCGGTTCACAGGTCAGCACTCAATCCACTGAGCCACACCAGCCAGGGCTAAAGGATATATTCTTAAAAGTGGCTTATGGTAAACTCCTGAAAAGTGAACAACAAAAGGCAAATAGCTCAGTTGGTTAGAGCACTGTCCCAAAACACCAAGGTTGTGGGTTGGATCACCAGTCAAGGCACATACAAGAATCAACCAACAAATGCATCAATAAGTGGAACAAATCAATGTTTCTGTTTCTCTGTTTCTCTCTCTCTCTCAAATCAAGAAATAAATAAATAAATTTTAAAGAAAATTTTTTGATATTAACTTCCTAAACTTTTAAAATGTTTATGGGAAAAAAATACTGAAAACATATGGTATGTATTTTATTTTTTTGTGTGTATATTTTTTCAATTACCATTTATCCTCCTTATACCCTTTTCCACCTCCCATTTTATTCTTCGAAGATTAGCAAATTTCAAAACACAAACCTCAAGAAAGTAACTTTTTCATCCAACAGACACTTACTGAGTGCCAATTTAACAATATTCAAGATGCCTGGGATACAAGCATTGAACAAGATCACTGCCCTCATGGTGCTTACAATTCAGGGAATTCATTATTTGAAAGTGGTTTCTGTGGTCTTAAAAAGCAACTACCACTTAATGCAGGAATGTGAATAAGTCAAGAAAATGTTATGTCTTCTAAAAATTATGTAACAATGAAAATTATGTAACTTTCTTCACTGACAAATTCTGTCATCAGAATCAGGAGCTAGACTGTAAACTCCTTGACTATATATCTCTCATAGCACTTAAAATGTTCATTTCACACTGTGACCCTGAGCTGGTATAGCTCAGTGGATTAAGCGCAGGCCTGCAAATCAAAGGGCTGCCGGTTCCATTCCCAATCAGGGCACGTGCACGGGTTGCAGGCCAAGTCTCCAGTAGGGGGCATGTAAGAGGTAACCACACATTGATGTCTCCCTCCTCTTTCTCCTTCCCTTCCCCTCTCTAAAAATTAATAAATAAAATCTTTAAAAATTACAAATCCCATGCATATTCTTTTTTTTTTTAAGATTTTATTTATTTATTTTTAGAGAGGGACGGGAGGGAGAGAGAGAAAGAGAGAGAAACATCAGTGTGTGGTTGCTGGGGGACATGGCCTGCAACCTAGGCATGTGCCCTGACTGGGAATCGAACCTGCGATGCCTGGCTCGCAGCCCGCGCTCAATTCACTGAGCTACACCAGCCAGGGCCACATTCTCTTTTAAAAAATTGTTTTTTAAATGTTCATTTCACACTGTGGGTGATCAAAAAATATTCATTAAATAAATGCAAGAGGTAGGTGGATGAAGTGGTGTGCATGGGTGAAACAAAGAGGAAAAAAGGACAAAGTGGGAGAATAAAGGCTGAAAGGTGGTATATAAAGACCTACACAACATTAAAGTACATCTGGACTTGAAAAATATAGATTCCTGGATCCCACCTTACCTGAATCTAGAGTACTTGTACCTAGAGTACAACTCAAGGGTTTGCATTTCATTCCTCCCAAGTGACTCTGAAGCACAGCCAGCTTAAGGAAGTACATTTAATCGTAGCAAGTTGCCTAGTTTTTACTTTTTTGACATACCAGCCTTTATAAAATCAAATATGCAAATGAGTATGGAGTTTTCTCTTGGGGTGATGAAAATGGTTTGAAATTAAATAGAAGTGTGAATATAATAATTGGCACTAAATTGTTCACATTTAAATGGTTAGTTTTATATGTGAATTTCACATCAATTTTTAAAAATCCAATTTTTACAGTTAAAAAGAACAATTCAGATGTAAAACATAACATCCACTCTTCCTCTGCATGAACTCTTAATCTCCAACTAGTTTTAAATTGTGTCTATTTGTTTTAAATTCAGCCTTGGTTCTTGAATAAAGAGACTGACTACAACAGTTGGAACTCAAAAGTTTTTAAAAGATCAACTGTCTGAATGAAATTTGCTTTATTTTCAAAATAAAGTACTCAGCAGTTTTTCCTCAAACTTATTTATGTATGTCTGTACAAACATATACACATGCATTCAAAATGTGAAGGTGGTGAAAATTATCTTTTAATCATTTTCGCTAAAGATTCTAAATATTAAATTTAAATTCTTACCCTCTTCTCCGTGCATCAACCCAGGCCTGATCTCTGTTATCTTTTTCAGGGTCATATAGTAATTCATCATTTGTTGGAATCCTGTGTTGTTTCTTCTTTTTTTTCTTGGTCACATGTGCTAATTTTGAAAATGTTAAGGATATGGCTAAGTATCATGCCTGAAGTTCACACTTTTTTTAATACAGAACAAAAATCCAATTCCCTAAGCTACATACTTTTTCTATATTCCTTTAAAAAATTTTTAACTATTCCTCCAAGTATAGTTCTTGTCCAATTAACAATTAAAATACACTAAAATGAAGATGACCAAAGTGGCAAAACTTTTTTTCACCAAAAACTGGTATCTCAAGAGTTTAAATAATGAAAATTTGGAGTCCAAACTGAAAGCAAGCTAAGAAGAGAAACTATGCTTGATACCTAAAGTCTCCACAAGTTCCCATATACGAAATGCTACTGAAATCAGAAGAAAATATTTCAAAAATGAATGAAAAAAAGAACTATGGTCATCGCCCTGACTAGGTTGGCTCAGTGGGTTGAACATCATCCAGCAAACCAGAAGGTCACAGGATGAATTCCAGGACAGGACACATGCCTGGGTTGTGGGCCAGGTCCTCACTTGGAGGGAGTGTGAGAGGCAACCAACTGATGTTTCTCTCCCTCTCTTTCTTCTTCCCTTCCCCTCCCTCCAAAAATAAGTAAATAAAATCTTTAAAAAAGGAAAAAAAAGCTATGGTCATCCCCATACACTAAACTTTTAAAGTGTACTTAGACTCGTCAATATTTAATAATATATAAAATATAAAATTATTTCTTTACCATATTAACTTGTTATTTGTGTATTCCAGTGTAATTACTGATACAATTAAATTAGTTTTAGGTTTTGTCAACATGTTCAACTTTGCTCAAATTTTGTATTAAATCAATTCCAAAGAATAGAGGGGCTTATTTTTTTAAAAAGCAAGAAGTGAGGGAAAAGTCTGCAAGGGGTACAACTATAGAAACATCTGCCGGTGTAAAAGCAAATGCTGCTGCGCAAAGGAATCTGGAGGAAGAGGTGGGCTGAGTGCCCAGAGGAGACAGGTACTGAGTCGGGACATACTCGCCCTCTCTCCATTGTGCCTATGCGGTGCCACTGCTGGTCCCATGTCCTCACATGTATGCGTTCCCACCTGTTCTGTTACTTTTCTTATACTAAAACTGGTATACAAGGACATATATATTTCAGGTGTGCAACACTATAATTCATTCAATATTTTTATAAACATCTGTTCTTATTCATTGACCCTGCTTTTGTTTTCACATCAACAGACTACAATTTCTTTTCCAAAAAATCAAACACAGAGGAAAAATCTAATACCAAGTAATTCCTAGCTCAACTTGTTTTCATAAAATATAACTGCTAAGCCTGGTACACATTTTACTTACCTGCTTTGTCTTCATCCTCAGAATCAGAATCAAAATATATATCATCATAGTACTTTGTCAGAGCTGTTCCAACTTTCCCATTTCCTGAGGAAGACCCTGTTCAAACCACAAGGGAATTTTACAGACTAAACCATATATAACTTAGAAGAAAAAAAACTCCATATATTCTTCCATTACCTCAAAGTAATTTTGACTGATTCCCAATCACATTCAGATGGAAAAATACTTTCATATCAATAACTTATTGCCCTGTGCAATAACACAGAACTGCCCCTACTTGATTAAATGTTCCAAGACATGCCCTGGCTGGTGTGGCTCAATTGGCCGGAGTATTGTCCTCTAACCAAAAGGTTGTGAGTTCAATCCCCAGACAGGGAGCGTATGATCTCTGGTACAGGCACATATAAAAGGCAACAACTGATGCTTCTCTCTTGCATCAATGTTTCTCTTTCCCTTCCTCTCTCTCTAAAAAAAGCAATGAAAAATTTCCTCAAGTGAGGATTCAAAACAACAATATTCCAAAATATGACATTATTTTTCTCTCTGTTCCCACAAATCTAATTAAATAAAATAGCCATATTTTCAGGTTGCCAATATATATATCTCTACCTTTCAGCCATGCTATATATTATGGAGAATGTGGAATAAACATCTTGTTTTAAAGGGACTTTAGGGGAAAGAGGATAAGAGCTCCACAGAGAGGCAGAAGAATGACTCAAGAGCTCATTTGTGCCCAATGCCACAATCTTACCTATACTTATGTCACATGCCTGCACCCCTAATTTTTCCTCTTAATTAAAACCCACTTTTGCACCCTGGCTGGCGTTGCTCAGTGTGTTGAGCATAGACTACAAACTAAAAGATCAGGGTACATGCCCCACTCTGGGGCATGCGAGAGGCAAATGATCGACGTTTCTCTCACAACATTGATGATTTTTGTTTGTTTGTTTAAATATTTATTTTTAGAGAAGGAGAGAAACATCAATGCGTGATCCAGGCTGGGGACCTGGACTGCACCCCAGGCATGTACCCTGACCGGGAATTGAACCAGCAACCCCTTGGTCTGTAGGCTGGTGCCCAACCCACTGAGCCACACCAGCCAGGGCACAACATTGTTCATCTCCCTCTTTCTCCCTCCCTCTCCCTCTCTCTAAAAAAAAAAAAAAAAACCTTTTAAAAAAATCTACTTTTGCTTATTTTATTATTATCATATAGGGTTTGATTCTTAACAATTAATACATAGCATATAAACATGGAAGCCAACATTGAGTAGTCCTACTATCATGAACCAGTTTCCGAGTCAGGTACATTTTACATAAAGACCAAGTATCAAAATGAAGTATGCTTTATTACTTACTAAAACAAGGCAGGAATTTATGCAGACACATCATTCAACCTGGCATATAAGTGCTACATAACCCTAAAAATACTTCTCTAAGACTGTCTTTTTTTGTTGTTGTTGTTGTTAATCCTGGGATAAAAATTACAAAAGGAAATCATGTAAGTAAATAGTACTAAATAACCTTTAGTGTTAAACAGTACTAAATAATTTCCTGTGTTGGAAATTTCTTCACTAGTCATCAAAGGAAACTATACTCAGGTTGCCCAATACATTTATTCATTCACTCAATAAATATTTGTTGAGTACCCTGAAGGTGCTGGGGACCCAAAGAGCACAAATACGGTTCTTGCCCGTATGGAGCTTAGTTTACCTGTATCCAGGGAGGATAATTTGTCCTCCATTGTTTTTATAGTGGAATTTAATTCAGCTTCCATTTCTTTTTCAAATTCATCTTCACTAGATGATTCACTTTCTCCAGTAAGACATTCTCTGATGAGTTTTCGTTTTTGGTCAGGAGTTCCATGTAAAAGCACATCCACTTCATCTTCAGAACTAATACATATTTAAAGCATAAAGAATATGAACACTGAAGAATTAAAATAACTTACAACCCCCTTTATCTCACTGTCCAGCAATTTTAAGTTTTATAAGGTTGCATTAGATTTATCTGGCATATTAGAGAGCTATTTTCACTTAGATGAACCATTTCTGCATATTTCCAAAAATACTTTTTAATATCTGTATAACATTTCTTCTTGTAAATATTGTACATTTATTTCTAGCTGTTTGAAATTAAACACTACAATGAACATCTCTGTACATGTAAATTTTATTTCCTCAGACTAAATGTCTAAAATTAGATACAAACCTCTTTGTGACTTATTGACCACACCTCTTTCCAGAAGTACTGCACCAATTCATAATTTCATCAGCAATGAAAAGTTTACTCCACAGAACTAGGAGTTTTTTAAAACTCTGGACACTTAAATAAAACCTAAAAATATATTGTTGGGAGTCATCCTGCCTGGATTCAGGGACTGTAGCCTCATTAATGAACAATAAGGGTCCCACAGCTAGAGCTGAGTGAAAAGGCCTTGTGAACACCAGCCACTAAGGAAACAGAACACTTCCTCATCCATCGAGGTTTTTACTGCAAACACAACCCTGAGAAATGGCCTGGTAAAGAGTGTTGAGAACCTTGCATCCTTGGCAAACTCAACAAGAATATGCAGGGCCTATGATATATTTCCCTGCACAGCAATGCTAAATGCTGAGACTCTTTAGAAACAATCACAAGAACTGAAGAAAATTTGAGAAACAAATAACTCTCTTGCCTTATGATTTAATTTTTTTAATTATTTTTTTAAATTTTGACATTGATTCACATGCAGTTGTAAGAAATAGTACAGAGAGCCCTGGCTGGTGTGGCTGAGTGGATTGAGTGCCAGCCTGTGAACTGAAAGGTCACTGGTTCACTTCCCAGTCAGGGCACATCCCTGGGTTGCTGGCCAGGTCCCTAGTTGGGGACGAGTGAGAGACAACGGATCGATGTATCTCTCACACACAGATGTTTCTCTCCCTCTCCCTCTCTCCTTCCCCTCCCCTTTCTCTAAAAATATATAAATAAAATCTTAAAAAAAAAACCCAGATGTGTCCCTTTTACTCAGTTTCCTCCAGTGTTAACATATTGAAAAATAAGTATATCATAACTGGGATATTGACATTAATACAATCAAGTTACAGAACATTTCATCAGCATAAGGATCCCTCATATTCCCCACTTCTTGCCCACATGCTCTACTTAACCCACTAATCTTCCATTTCTATAATTTTGTCATATTCAAAAAATAGGTAACTGGAATCCTGTGGTTTATAACCTTTTGGGATTGTCTCTTTTTTTTTTTTTTGGTTAATTTATTTTTAGTTCACAGAACGATACCCAATTCCCTGAACCATATCAGTCAGGGCTTATTTATTTATTTTTAGAGAGTGAGGAAGGGAGGGAGAAAAAGAAGGAGAGAGACATCAATTTGTGGTTGCCTCTCATGCGCCTCCTACTGGGGATCTGGCTTGAAACCCAGGCATGTGCCCTAACTAGGGATTGAACCCGCAACCCTTTAGTTCACAGGCCAGCACTGAACCCTTTAGTTCAACTCACTGAGCCACGCCAACCAGGGAAAGGAATTGGCTTTATTCACTCAGCATAGTTCTCTGGAGATATATCCCCATTGTCATAGGTATCAGTAGTTCATTTCTTTCTTTATTGCTGAGTGATATTTTGCATTTAACCATTCACTCATTGAAGGACACCTGGTTGTTTCCATTTTTGACTGTTGTGAATAAAACTGCTATAAACATTCATGTATAGGTTTTTGTGTACCTGTACATTTTTATTTCTCTGGGTAGTGTTTGCAGTAAAAACCTCGATGGATGAGGTAATGTCCCTTTCCAGAACAGAGAAGGCTTATCTATTGCCTGCTGCAAAAGAGGTGGATTCTCCAAGCTCAAGTGGCCCTCCAACAGCACGTTAACCCACTGAAAGTGTAGCACCCATCTGGGTCTCTCTCTGAGTAACCAACTATAGAAGTTGGGAAGAGGGATCAATACGAACATAATGCTCCTGCTACCTCCTGTGCTGTGAGTTTTCTGTAATCTGGGAGTCTCAGATTTTCTACCAGCTTCCATAAAACAGTAACAGGCTATAAATTAGCATATTAAGTGGGGTAAAATCAAATCCTAACAGACTGCCCTGGCTGGCATAGCTCAGTGGATTGAGCGTGGGCTGTGAACCAAAGCATCACAGGTTCGATTCCCAGTCAGGGCACATGCCTGGGTTGCAGGCCATGGTCCCCAGCAACTGCACATTGATGTTTCTCTCTCTCTGTCTTTCTCCCTCCCTTCCCTCTCTAAAAATAAATAAATAAAATCCTAATTTAAAAAAAAATCCTAACAGACACCCCTTACCTCTCTAACATCAATCCCCCTTTTTAAAACAACAAGCATTGGATTCAGAGTCTTGGCCAGGCAAGATATCCTAAAGCATTGTTTTGTTTTTACAGTATTTATTTTTTATTACATTACCATGACAACTTCAAAGGGATTATAAAGCTTTCTTTAAGACACCTAACTACAACCCTGACCAGTATCACTGCGCTTGTTGGGCATCCGCCTCCAAGCCAAAGGTCACCAGTTCGATTCCCAAGCAGGGTGCATGCTTGGGTTGCAGGCCTGGTCCCCAGTTGGGGCACATGCAACAGGCAATTGATAGATGTGTC
Source organism: Tonatia bakeri (assembly GCA_004024845.1). Classification (NCBI taxonomy): domain Eukaryota; kingdom Metazoa; phylum Chordata; class Mammalia; order Chiroptera; family Phyllostomidae; genus Tonatia; species Tonatia bakeri. The sequence continues at coordinate 45,221 of PVIA01010756.1, forward strand.
TCTTACATATTGATGTTTCTCTCCTTCCCCCCCTACCTTCTCCTCACTGTAAAAACAAGTAAAAAAAAAAGCCTTTAAAAAAATACTTAACTACAAAAATGTAAATTGACTTAAAGAAAAAGATTAAATAACACAGATGAATATGGTGATAGCAGTGGCAGAATATAAATCAAGCCCAGGATACACGCCTATATTTCAATCATACCAAATTACTAATCGAAACCTACATATACCTTTCACAAACCTGACCCATTAACTGAAACTCTTTCACAGGGACTTTTGGGAGCCATCTTCACTCCCCACAACAGAAATCTCTGCAACCTGATCTCCTATGCCTAGAACTCCTCCTCCCCAGGATAATGCAAGGAAATACTGTGATTGAACTTAGGGCAGTTTTACAGAAAGCTCAATTGGACGGAATGTTTTAAAGTTTATAAGTAGGATCTGATGGCTTTAAAAATAGCTAAATGTGACTAGAAATCTCTTGCCGACATAACTGCAAGTTTCTCTCTGGTAGGATTAAGCCCTTCCTTTTGGAAATTCCCACGGAACTTCACCTGTGCGTATCTCAGTCACCGTTTTCTACAATGCTTCAGAGATACGTACTTATTTCCAACATATATACCTTTCGAGGTATATATCTTATTTCCCCAACTATTCTGTAAGTCTGAAGGCAAAAATTTTATGACTGACTTCTGTGGCCCACAGCAAGCATGGAAAAGGTGCTCAAAATAAGTCTGTTAAATATCCCCTTATTTGTGTTTATGGCATATTAGTCTTCTAGATCGTCGCTTCACACCAAGTCCCATGAGTTTTACAACATACTTATGATACAGTTATTGTATCTCCTGTTGAGAGATGAGAAACCGAGGATAAGCGACTTGCCTTGGGTCACACTCTTAGTAAGCTGCAGAGGCAGGACTCGGTCACACGGCTTTGCAAGACTCGCGTGTGACTCCAGAACAGCCCCCTTCCCCGCGCTGGTGTGGGCCCTGCCTCCCCCGTGGCTGCAAGACCTCACAGAGACTCCCCTCGGCGTCCCACAGGCGACAACGGAGCGTGACGGGGGCCGGACCCGCTGGGCCTAGGGTCCGCGCAGGCCGGGCAGGCACAGCGAAGGGAGAAGGCTGAGACCGGGCCGCGGCCCGAAGCCTCGGGGGCGGGGGCGCGCAGGGTCCCACCTGCTCAAAGCCGGCTCCTCATCGCTAGGCTCTTCCACTGTGTAGGGGTCATAGTCATCTTGGAGCCGGTTCATGGTGGCCTGGACCCTCAGACGCCGTCCACAGGCGTCCGCCCAGTATCTATTTCCTCCGCTGGTCCCTTCGCTAAAGGTTACGACCTCCGCTTCCGCTCGCACTTCCGCGCCCCGCCCCTTTGCGCCTGCGCAGACCATCCCAGCGGGGAGGGGCGGTGAGCTGGGTTGTATTTAGCCAAGAATTGCCGCTGCTTCTGCTTCCTTGAAAACAGGTACTTTCACACTGGATATAATCACCGAAACCTTCTTAGGTGGCGGTCTGTGAGCTGAACGATGCACGTGCAGTGTCTCACTTTGTGACGTAAAAAGCAGAAATCTAGGTGTTGAGGGGCATGCAGCCTGTAGGTTCTCAGACACGGGCACCCGACCGGCCCTCCAACCTCCGCGTCTGCCTCGCCTTCACAGTATTCACTCCTCAGTCTTACAGCGGCCTTGACTTTTTGCCAAAAAGTTGCTCGACTGTCACCAGTTACTTCCAAATTATCTGTTTAGACCTCTTTCTTCTCAGTCTCAACCTTTGCTCAGCCCTTTTCCAATTCCACTCGATACTTGAGCTGAGGCAGATGACAGCTTTATGATTGTGACACCATCTCTCCCCTGTTTCCGTACCAGCCTATACTCAGGTTGCTCCTTGCAGACAACTGTCCCCTCTTCATGATCCCATTCAAATAACTACCCTACCTTATTTGGCCCTTGCTCTCTCTCCTCGGTACTGTGTCAGATTTCCAGGAGCCTGGGCTAGATATCCCCCCTGCCGCACCACTGGCGATTCAAAGTCATTATAACAGATCCAATGAGCATCTTCCACCTCATTCCTATACTTCAGCCAATAGCTACTTTTTCCTCTTGATTTCTGTCACTTCCTCCATCCTTACAACTGCAATAGGGTGAAAGTCTTGGACTCTTGGTTGACTCCTTTCTCTGTGCCTCTGTGAGCCCTCTCTTCCCAAGTCCTGTAGATCTCTTAGCAACGCCTCTCTCATCCACAGCTCATCTTCCTTCTCCTCACTTTGACTATTGACACAGGCTCCTATTGGCAACCTTGTTTTGCTTTTGCTCCCTCTCCGATCCATGTTACCCTCTACCGGCACAGTGACCCTCTTCCAACACAGCTTTGCTCTGGATGATTTTCTTCCTGAAATGTCCTAATATTTCATGTTTACCTGCTGATCTGTTCACATTATCCTGCAGTGTTCTTACTCCTCTACAATATGGTTCAACCCATCATGCCAAACTAATTTCCCTTCACATACCCAGCATAATTTGCTGATTCAAAAATATGTATTGTGCTGTACACCACCAGTATTTGCTTATGCTGTTCCCTGGAGCACTTTCTCCCACTTTTAATTCAAAATCCATCTGCAAGTAGTGGTTGGGTCAGTTACCTAGACAGAATAACCCTTTAGGACACCTTTCAGCCATGAGATGCTGTAGTTATGGGAATTCACATTGTACCTTTTCTATGATGCCTTTTCAGCTTCTCCTTTTACATGGAATCTTTCTCTTTGAACTCTTGTAGGATAATGTACCACTCACATGTCATGTATTTCTCTGGTTTTCAACTATTTTTCCACCTAGCTCTTTTGAGAAGTACAATACTCTCCCATGAGTCACAATGATGTGAAGGAAACCCATGTTGGGGAACCCATTTTTTCCTTTTCAGGGAATCATGGCTATCCTCAGGGATATGCCCTTACATCCATGTTCATTCTATTCCACAAAAGTAGGAACATTACTTACTTTCATAAAATTAAAATTAAGAGAGATTCCAAGGAGTGGCTGTGGTCTTAGGACTTGTAACAGGACACGTAAATTCAAAGTCTGAAGCTGCCATTTGTGGGTGCTGTTTAATGGTTCTATGTACTGATGGTGAGCAAGCAAAGAAAAGCAGGAATATCTAGCAGATAGAAAGAAGTCAAGATGTTTTCCCTGACACTGTCAAAAGTTTAACTCCTCAACTCCATCCCATTTCCTCTGTCTCTTAACCCGTATTTTATCCCTTACTTCTGTCTCCCTGTTCCATTCCTCTATTGCTGCACAAAAACTACCACCAAAATTAAGAACTTTGAAACAAAAACAAGTATCTCTTTTGAACACAAATCTCCAATTTAGGCAAGGATTACTCTACTCCAGATGTCTGGGATCTAAATTTGTGTCCGAAACCATTGAGGACTAGCTGAGCATCTTGCTGAAAACTATACATGGAACCAACAGTGAAGGGAAGGACCCCGGGACCCAGATCAATGACTTGGAGCAGAAGGAAGAAATAAACATTCAACTGGAACAGAGTGAAGAAACAAGAATTCAGAAAAATGAGTAGAGGCTTAGAAACCTCCAGGACAGCTTTAAACGTTCCAACATCCGAGTCATAGGGGTGCCAGAAGGAGAAGAGGAAGAGTAAGAAATGGAAAACTAATTTGAAAAAGGAATGGAGGAGAACTTCCCTAAGCCGGCGAGGGAAGGAGACTTCCTGGAAGTCCAGGAAGCTCAGAGAGTCCCAAAGAAGTTGGACCGAAGGAGGCACACACCGAGGCACATCAGAATTACTTTACCCAAGATGAAAGATAGGGAGAGAATCTTAAAAGCAGCCAGAGAAAAGGACCTACAAAGAATTTCCCATAAGACTATCAGCTGATTTCTCAAAAGAAACCTTGCAGGCAAGAAGAGGCTGGAAAGAAGTATTTGAAGCCTTGAAAGGCAAGGACCTACATCCAAGATTACTCTATCCAGCACAGCTATCATTTAGAATGGAAGGGCAGATAAAGTGCTTCCCAGATATAAGGTCAAGTGAAAGGAGCTCATCATCCCCAAGCCCTTATTATATGAAATGTTAAAGGGACTTAGTCTAAGGAGAAGTAGATGATCAAAACTATGAACATTAAAATGACAATGAACTCACAACTGTCAACAGCTGAACCTAACAAAAGAAGATGAAGAAGAAGAAGAAAACAAACTTAAGCGAACAACTAGAACAGGAACTGAGTTCCAGAAATGGAGATCACATGGAGGGTTATCAGCGGGAAGGAGTAGGGGGAGAATGGGGGGGAAGGTACCGGGAATTAGAAGCATAAATGGTAGGTACAACACAGACAGGGGGAGGTTAAGAATAGCATGGGAAATGGAGAAGCCAA